>JAVSBS010015216.1:0-34668 GCA_033124195.1 Coracias cyanogaster | reverse complement strand
GTGTCTGTGGATAGTACAGATCTCCTCTGTAACACAGGAGATGTGACTTACCACAGGCCTTGTCACTCACAATTCAAGCAAAGGTTTGAACTGTGTTTTTCATGGTGAGTTAACTCCTTCATGAGTCCTGTGATTAATAATGGTTCACAGATCTGAGCATGCTGGGTCTCTGGGCCTGTCATCTGACTTGTTTAAACCTTAGTGCTTTTTTTTAAAAGCAGTATAGAGTTGCTGTGAAAAGGCCAAGAAGAGACTTTTCCAAACACCAGATTAGTGTTCAACTACGTTTTGCTGCTGTGACTTTTATTTCAGGGTATTCTGGGATTTTATGTTTGTTTTTACATCAGAGCATCAGCAGCTGCCTCTTCTTTTCAGTGTCCGTTATGGAAGTTGTCATGGCCTCATGTCAGGTTTCCCACTGGAGATCCTCAACTTCCCCAAACCAGTAAGCTGGTGTAGACATTACTGGCACCACTTGTTAGAAATGAGAATGCAAGTTCTTGGTGCAGATCATAGGAGATAACTAACCATAGGTTAAATGTTGTAATGATGGCCAAGGAAGGGCTTGTTCTGAGTGCTGTGTTTTTATCTCTTTGACTTCTGTGTAGCAAGGAGCGTGCAGCTGGTGCTGGTTCAGGAACAGCAGCTGGCCTTGCAGGTGGTCACCATCGGGAAGCATGGACTACAAAAGGACCATCATATGAGGACTTGTATACCCAGAACGTTGTCATCAGCATGGAGGACCAGGAGGATATTAACCGGTCTGCAAGTGAAGGAAAGCCAGCCAGAGAAAGACCAATTTGGCTACGGGAGAGCACAGTGCAGGGGGCTTATGACCCTGATGAAATCAAAGACGGTAAGAAAATTCACAGAGCAGAAGTATTGCTCTACTTATGTGATGCTTTTAAAGTGCTGCCAAAAATATATTCTCCTCTGTGTGTACAGCTGCTGCTCCCTACACTCCAGATTTTGTCTGCTCCCCTCTGCTGTGCAAAGCACCTGTGTGTAGGTATATGTAAAAAATCCTACTTTATTAGATCCAGGATTGAAATCTAGGTCAGTAAAGCTGAATTACCCACAAAATTGTTTGTGCTTCTAAAACATTGATTATCTGTTACATCTTCTACCTTGAGAGTTTATTGCTTTTGGACAAAGGTCTTTCAGTCTCATCTAGGAAGCTGCCTCCCTAAAAAGTCACTTCTGAAAAGTAGTACTTATTAACATCCAGTCACTCTGAAGCCTACCAAATCTACCAGCAGTGTTTTTGTGCTCCTGGCTGCTTTCTTGCCAATTGTTTTTCAAAATGTGTCTTATATGAAGAATATGTCAGAAATAAGGCTTCTGGAAGTACAGTAGGAAGGTCTGTCACCATGGCAGGTGAGTCTTTATTACTTTCTGTTTGTTTCTCATTATCTTTGCTTTTCATTCATGCTGGGGACAGGTTGTCTATAGACAATAGTCAAGATCTTGTAACCACTAGTAGGAATATTGCGCTTTGGTAGGTGTGCTATTTAAGCTTACACACTGAAAATAGGAAATAGAGACCTTTTATTATTTTTACAAGAGTGAATCAATAGATGCAATCTTCCAAGTCATTTGAGGATTATAGACTGAAACTGTTCATGTCCTAGGAAAAGAAGATGGCATGTGTGAGTGTGAGATCATGGAAGCAGTGCAGTACTTAATAGAGGATGTAGCTATAATGGAAGTGAAGAAAATGGATGAGAAATGATTGTCAGAAGATACATAATAATCTGGTTAGTCTGTAATGCCTTTCAAGCATACGGATCCCAAACCATTTTCCAAAGAGATAAAGTGAGGTGATTGAAAGAACCTCCTCCTGCAGTCTGTGGCAGATGTTGTTGTTACTCACCAGCCACAGTCAGTTCTCACCCTGTTTTTCTGCTAGACGCTCAATTCACCTGTAGTTTTAAATTGGCTCCTTGAGATGACTTTTGGTTTATGCAGCAGCATAAACATTTCTCAGATGCCACTGAAGCACGTGGAGGAAGGAGTATATTTCCTTACAACACGATGGTACCACAGCTTACCTCTACCACTGCTGGAGATCGAAGAGGGGACTTGCGGAAATAGTTTGAAATTGCTGCTGCAACACATTTCTATAGCTTTGGGATGACACAAACAGGGAGGACAAAAACGTGAGACCGTTGACAGAAAAGATTCACTGCTTGGATCTGGCAGGAACAGTTCACAGAAGCAAGAGACAGCCTCGCTCCTGAGCCACAGAGTCAGACTTTGTGGAGCTACCCCAGGCTTTTGTTGTTTCACAGCTCTCAGTGGGATGAGCTATGATATTATTTCACAGAGAGGCTCTCCAATAGCCTCTGATGTTCTACAGTCACAAGCACCAAGCTAAGCACAACGCCTTCATTCTGCCTTTCTTTCAAAAATTTTGCCAGTGCATTAATAATAGTAGTTGCAGCCATCACCCATTACTACAGCTTTATTTACAACAAAAACGCAAGTCCAGTGAAGTTAGGAGTGGGCCTTTTAGCCTTTATTTTACTGAAGGAAAGGAGAGACCACAAACTCCCCTGGATTTTAATGCTAAATGCAAAACCTACTTCCTTAGTTCACCTGTTTCTCAGTGGTTTTTTCATCTGAAATTGAAAAAAGTAACCAGTGTAGTTTTGACCATGGGGGAAAGGCTTGGGCGCCAGCTGCATGGATGGGTTGCTGAAACCATGAGGGTCCAGGTCTTGGAGAAGCAGGCAAGTGGCATTAATGTATGAAGGCAGAAAGCTGTCACCTCAGCTCCAGCAATTGTTCATAGGCAACGTCTTTAGGTGCAAGAGAGAAAGTTTCCCACGGGGAATCTGTCCTACTTTTTAGGCCTTGTTTTTACATAAGGTTCTCTGTATTTCGTTTTTTTCCCCTTGTTTTTTTTTCCTTTTTTTTTCATACTGTCTGTAGGTTGATTGGTGCCGGGTGGATTCACATTCCTCTCACCAATGTAGGATTAGAAGAAGTTTTCTGTAGAATGCCACTTTTTGAACAGAATTTTACCTTTTGAATCTGTGAACTGCAGATACTCTGCCTACCCAAGCCGCGTCAAACCCTCCCAGCTATGGTACAGCCAAGGATACTGAAAGAGGAGCACAGGCTGTGTGTCTGTCAGCTGGAAACTGCAGTCCCCTTCAAATAAGAGGTCTAGGTAGAGAGCCAGAGAGATTGGCTGGGCTGTGTTTCAGCTTGGAGAGCAAGAGCTGTTTTAACGCAGCCTTCCACGCTATGCTGTGCAGCTTTGGCTGCAGGCTATAAGCTGCATCTGCTTTGTGAGATAGATCCCATTTGATACGACCACCATGTTCCTGTTAATGAGCTTTTCTCCTTCCTGCACCTCTTGAGCTTACCAGACACAGCTCCTTTGAATCATAGAATGGTTTGGGTTGGAAAGGACCTTAAAGATCATCTAGTTCCAGTCTCCCTGCCATGGACAAGGGACTCCTTCCACTAGACCAGGTTGCTCAAAGCCCCATCCAACCTCATCTTGAACAGATCCAGTGATGGAACATCCACAGCTTGCCTGGTCAACCTGTTCCTCACCACCCTCATAGTGAAGAACTTCTTCCTAACTTCTAATCTAAATCTACCTTTTTTCAGTTTAAAGCCATTACCCCTTGTTCTATCACTATATGCCTTGTAAAAATAAGGCTTATATATATAAGGCTTATATATAAGGCTTATAACTCACGGTTTCCGCATACTTCCTGTCTGCCTGGATTCATCTGCTTCTCCATCTTAATCCTTATAGATGGGGAGTTCAGCAGGGATGGGACTGGTTTGGAGTCTGTATTTGTGGTCTGTGCTGGCAACACCCCATGGTCTTGGTCATCATGGCAAGTCCTCCAGGCTGTGGTCATACAGCCTGGGAACAAAGGGACAAACAGGAAACAGCCTGTGCTTGTTGACCTGTGAAACAGCACTGAGATACTTGCTGTATCTCTGACAAGTGTCATCATTAAGTGCATAGTCTGGGTATCTGGAAGGCTAGTTTTAGGTCCCAAGGACTCCTTTCTGTTCCACAGTAAGATAAGTGAATCAGCCCAGCTGAGAGGCACCTGAGTTGGACACCTCCCTGGGGAGGTATTTTCCAGGTGCGTGCCCATCATGCTGTTTGTTGTCTTCTCTTGTGATGTGCTCCTGGCCACAGTGACTCCAGGTCTCCCAGCTCCTAGGAAATGTCAATACTTGCTCTGCTGTTGTGAGATAAGACATAATGATCTCTGCCTTTTAGGGGAAAGGAGGACCTGGCATGGAGAAACGTTGTGACTTGGCCAAGCGTGCTTAGTGGCAGTAATTAATATGGGTCCAGAAAACTGTCAGGGCCATCACCCAGGTCTCTGTGAGGAAACTATCATTCCCCTGTGTCTCTTTGCAGGGAGCCGGGATCTGGATGCCTTCCAGGAGCGTGAGGAGGGCCGCGCAGCTCTGGATGATAATGAGGAGGTGATGCGTGCCCTGCTTATCCACGAGAAGAAGACACCTTCTGCTTCAACAGTCACCGTTGGAGGTGCCGCTCCTCTCTCCGGTGCCAACGCTAGTGACTCCGAGAGCGAGACAAGCGAGTCGGAGGAGGAATCTCCTCCCCGCCCACCTGCCATGGCCACCACAACATACGGGCTGGAGGATGAAGAGGAGGATGAAGAGTTTGAGGTGGTGGCAGAAGACCCCACTGTCACAGTGGCTGGGCGCCCACACTCCTACAGCCAAGTGAGCCAGCGCCCTGAGCTGGTGGCCCAGATGACACCGGAGGAGAAAGAAGTTTACATAGCCATGGGGCAGCGCATGTTTGAAGACATGTTTGATTAACTGTTTCCTGCCATGGCATTTTTTAAAAAGTGACTTTTTATGCCAGAGACTCCCTACTAAAAGAGAAGGCTGAAGCGCATCTTCCCTCCCTTGTGCGCAGGGACATGGGCACTTGGAACTGCTCATCTCAGGCATCTTGCTCGCCAGAGCAGGGGAGCAGGAAGGCTGCATGTGCCAAAACAGGTAGGGAAGGACAAGCCTCAGAAGTGAGGATGCTTGTGAGGTAAAAATCTGCTTCAGGTGCCCCGCACAGGCACTGCTTTAACCTTCTCCAAGGCCGCAACGGCTGCCTCCCCTCTCCCGATTGCTCTGAGTTGGTATTTGTTGCAAATCCTAGTGAAGTCCACATCCCTGCCCTCAGAGGACATGAGGGCTCCATAGCCTGATCAGAGCGCTCTGCGGAGGAGGGTGTCAGTAACATTACAGCTGCCTGTGCTCGGAGAGGGGAGAGGAGAGGGAAGCACTTGACTGCTGATGGCAGGCTTGGGCAGGGCTTGCAGCTGACCTCTTACCAGCAGCCACTGGCCACCAGAGTGGCTATTTCAAAGCAGTCCTGTAGGCAGCAATCTTTGCTTGCTCCCGTTCGCTCCAGTAGGTCTCAGCGCCTCAAGGTCAAGCGTAACTTGAAACAGGCAGAGTGAAAGCCTTGGCAAGCTCACACAGTCACTCTTTGTCAGTGTAATGAAAGCCCTCTGTGGATCTGAGCTGTCAGAGTGCTCTGACTTAGCAGAAGATACCTTCATTTTCCAGTATTGCTGCCTGTTCCCTCTGCCTCACCCTGTCCAAATGCCAGTGCTGCAGCTGGTTTGTGGTGGGCAGGGCTGCGGTCAGGCAGTGCCAGAGAAAGAGCACAGGTAGTTTTTATTTGCAGCCATGCCAGGGCTGTATCATTTTTAGAGGAATTATGCAATTTTGAATTCTGCTTTGGCACACTCTTTTACCATAGAAAAACATTTATCAGTGCCTACAGAGCAATTTCATATTTTTAATGTTTTTTCTCCTTCAATTGAAAATGTTGTTTTCTAAAATTGTGTTTTCCTATCCAGTACTACAGTAACACAAAATGAGAAAAGGATTTTGTGTTCCAGAGGGTAGCGGCAGTATTACGTGCTGTTCCATTTACGTGGGCAGCATGAATTTGCTGTTCACTGAGACTGTAAATCTGTTTTATACTAACTATGCTTTCTATGTTCTGCTAACCTTGTAATGACTCCTTTGTGGTTTTATTTTCAGCTTCTTGATATTTTGAATCCTCTCTTTTTTTTTTTTTTAAATAGTGTCTTAAATTTGCTTTTAAGTCATTTTAAAGAGGAATAAATAAAGTGAAATTTCTCCTCTTTGTCATCTTCCAATTTGTCACGTGCCTTGTTGGGAATGTTGTGTGCTTATCATTTTGATTTACTCAGTTCACAAAAAAAATCCAAATTGAGGCTTTCCTTTGAGGGAAGGACTATTTGAAATCCCACCGTACATTGTTTCTCCTCACTAGAGCTTCCTTGAATGTCTTCCAGTATCTCCTGCATTTCCAGGAAGGATGTTTCATTACATGGGCAGGTGGGGCAGTGGGGATCCAGCTGAGCTGCATCTGGCTCTATATAAAACTTTATAAACACCTGATTCAAACTAATGGGGTCAGGACCCAGCGGAGCCAGCCAGGATGCAGCCCCACCATGCAGATATATGTTAAAATTTTGAAGAGCTATGGATGTTATCTGGACTTGTGTAAAGCCTTTGACAGGGTCCTCCACAAAATCCCTCTCTCTAAATTGGAGAGATACTGATTTGATGAGTGGACAATTCAATGGATAGGAATTGGTTGGATGGTCACATAGAGTGGTCAACAGCTCAATGTCTAGATGGAGATCAGTGAAAAGTGGTGTCCCTCAGGGGTCCGTCTTAGGACCAGTGCTGTTTAATATCTTCATTAGTGACAGAGACCATGGGATCGAGTGCACCCTCAGCAAGTTTTCACACTTGACACACCTGAGGGACAGAATGCCATCCAGGGGGACTTGGACAAACTTGAGAAGTGGGCCACTGTGAACATCATGAGGTTCAACAAGGCCTAGTGCAATGTCCTGCGTCTGGGTCAGAGCAGTTCCCAGTATCAAAACATGCTGAGGGATGAAGGGATTGAGAGCAGCCCTGCAGAAAGGAGTTGGGGGTACTGGTGGATGAAAGGTTGGACATGAGCCAGCAGTGTGCACTTGCAAGGGCCAGCTGTATCCTGGGCTGCATCAAAAGCAGAATGATCAGCAGGTTGAGGGAGGTGATTCTGCCCCTCTGCTTCTCTGGTGAGACCCCACCTGGAGTGCTGTGTCCAGCTCTATAGCCCCCAGCACAGGAGAGACATGGACCTGTTGGAGCAGGTCCAGAGGAGGGCCGCAAAAATGATCAGAGGGCTGGAACAGCTGTCCTATGAAGAAAGGCTGAGAGAGTTGGGGTTGTTCAGCCTGGAGAAGAGAAGGCTCTGGGGAGACTTTATTGCAGCCTTCCAGTAGTTAAAGGGGGCCTATAAGAAAGACGGAGACAGTTGTTTCAGCAGGGCCTGTTGTGTCAGAACAAGGGGTAATGGTTTTAAACTAAAAGAGGGGAGATTTAGACTAGATAAAAGGAAGACATTTTTTACCATGGGGGTGGTGAGATACTGGAAGAGGTTGCCCAGAGAGGCGGTAGGTGCCCCATCCCTGGAAACATTTGAGGTCAGGTTGGACAGGGCTCTAAGCAACCTGTCCCTGCGCACTGCAGGGGGCTTGGACTAGATGACCTTTACAGGTCCCTTCCAGTCCAAAACATTTTATAATTCTATGATAACACTGATGCTGTGGGAGGCCCTTTTTGATCAGCACTTCCATTTCTTTCCTCCTTCCTTGAGGGAAGCATAGGCTGACGGTAGAGGTCTCAGGGTTGTTGTATTGCTAGTTAAAATGGTATTCTTGTGTAGACAGACTTCCAAGATCTGGTATCAAGCTCCTAGATAACAAGCCACAGAGCTGATAAGCCAGATTCAGTGATCAGCTAACAGAAAAAAGTTCTGTTCCAATTCTGTCTAGACTCAGTCTGACTGAATTCAAGGTTAACTCTGAAGAAAAGCAGGTAGATTTACAAGGAGCCAAAGACAGAAACTGAGAACTAACCCTGAAGAGAGTACAGCTACTCATGCTTGTAACTCACCAGTAGTTTATGCTGAGTTTTAGTCTGTGAAATCAAACTGTAGGTTTATTAAAGCTGAAGTGAAGAAATACTGGGCATTACTATAAGAGCACTGGTGCTGCATCTATATCCAGCACAGTCACCTATAAGGTAGTGGTTTTACTTAATAAACACATACAATTGTGGTTTGTTTGGGCAGTTGTAACTTCTGTCATTGAGTGCAGCATGTCCTGCAGATGAGGGGGCCAGCACAGTGGGTTGTAAGGCGTGCCTCCGTCTCTCATCCACCGCACAAAGCCCTCAGGAGGACTGGTGAGGTCGAGATACACGAGCAGATGCTGTCATTGTTTCCTGCCCTTTTTAACAGCTTCTGGCTCTCAGAAAGGATGGTTGCTCTGCTCAGTTCCAGCCAGTTAGGGCTGGTGTTGAAGGACAACTTACACGCTCCTCTGCCCTGTCATGACAAGCACTGCCCGAATGAACAAGAGCACACATGATCAATAGGGCTTTTTTTTTTTTCTTTTTTTTTGGTTCTGCAATGGAACCAGGGCTCTGCGTACATACCAGAAGAGGAGGATGCTGCTGCAAGCAAAGCCAGCCACCGCCAGCAGGTTGGTGCTAAGGAAAGGGATAAAGCCACCAGTTCTGAGGAAGGTCCCAGCCATTTCCTCTGGCTGCAGGACCACATGTGCTGCATTAACGCTAACCCAATAACACCATGAGTGTGGCCCAGCGCTGAAGCCTTCCTGGGTGAGTGTTATGTCTAGCCCCATTCAAACCAGTTTCTGTGTCTGCTTTCAGCTCAAAGTGCATTTTATCTGATGAGTGCACTTGAGGCCAGGGCTCTGCAGCTCAGGTTGGAAAGAAATATGTGTTTTTCAAGCTGCTTTTCCCAAAGGTCATAGACACCGGGTGCCTCTCCCAGCTGAGCAAGATCTCCCTCCATCCTTGCTCCCACTGCAGGTCAGGCAAACTGCAGTAGGGTGATGTCCTTCCTGGCCCAGCACGGAGCAGGTCAGAGCAGGTCAGAGCAGATCAGTGAAGCTGCAGGGAAGATCACCATCAATGCTGGAAAACGGGAATGTTTTAATCTTTTCTACTAAGCTCCCCAAAATTGGCTTCCTCCATCCAACTCTTCTTTTCCTGTGTTGCTGCCTCCTTCAAACAGACTCAGATGAAACAGACTGTTGCTCTGTGAGAGTCTAGGGATTTGAAGATCCCTTGGAGGAAGGGCAGAAAAATAGCATCACCTCCTCTGAGAGACATCTAAGGACCCCTGCCCTGGGGATCCCCGCAGCGTCAGGGCGTGCTGTGGAGAAGTTTGACAGGGCCTGGCAGGGGACGCAGCCAGCTGCACTGAGGTCTCTTGTCTCCTGCTGTGCCCCTGTAGGGGTAGAGAGAAAATTGTCTCAGGAATCAAATCCAAGACAATGTCTTCATGGAAATGGAAAGTTTATGAGCAGGTGGAAGGACATGTCAGCAGCAGGGCAAGCCAGCAAGCTGTCCAGAATGTTCTCGTGGGCAAGTTGTAGAGCAGCAGCAGGAGCAGCCCTGTTCCTCTGCTCTGGTGTGTGTCGGCATAAACAAGTGAGGCTGTGGCCTCCGTCCCGTGGAGGAAGGAAGTGTCACACAGTGCTGCAAAAAATTGCTCTGGGTTGTTCCAGGACTGGTATTGCCTTATCCCACTGGAAGCCCTGGACAAGGTAACTGTGTCCCTGGCTTGTTCTCAGGAGGCTTTGGAGTATTGACTTAAGCACAGACAGCCAAGGATCCCTAAGCATCACGATACACTCCAGTTTAAAGTGTATTGACTGTGAATCAACACAGCCTCTTCTCCAGGACTGCAGGAGCTGGGGCTGAAGAGTAGCTTCTGTCTGCTGAGCTGCTTCCAAAATAATGATCAATATTTATAAAGTCCAAGGAGATCATCACTCATACAGTCTTGATAGGAGGCGTAGCCAGATGCTTCAAGCTGTTTAAGATGTGATTGCACAGAGAGCCATGGAGAGGCCAGTGCCTAAAAGGAGTGGCAGCCCAAAGTGTGGGGAGCAACCCCTGACTACCGGTGCTCCTGGAAAGCTGCCTGCCTGCCTGCTCCCTCCTAGCTGAGAGCAGAGCACCAGCAGCGCCGGGCTGTCCGGGACTACAACCCCGTCGCTATGGCAGAGCTATTTTCTCTCTTTTTCAAAGCTATCCAGGGAAATCAGGGCTTTTGCCTGTTTGGGATACCTAAATGAGCTGCCAGAAGGTGGTTTCTTATTTACCAGCATTAATTAGATTGAGAGAGAGGATGAAATCTAATTTATATTTAAACAAAAATCAGATTTTGGGAGTGTCTGCTGTATCATTAAAAAACATATTAAGGACAGTGAGTGTTTGCGCAGCCATCCTGGAAGCAGCAGACAGAGAGTCTCTGAACAGGATGCTTGAAATATAATAGGTATTTTTGCTTAAAATACGTTTCTGACCTAAATATAATTCGATTTCCATCCCTTTGAACAGTTTGATGCTAATGAACCAGCCAGGGACGGCAGAGAGGAGGCTGAGCCAGCCGCATCAGAAGCAACTCGGCTCCACCGCAGTGCGTTAGAGACCCTGTGTGTGCTGCGCCCCGGCTGCACGCAGCGACGAATGCGCAAATCCTGCCGAGAACTGGCCACCGTGGCAGGAGGAAACCCTGGGCTGCTCAGCTGGAGAAACAGGCAGAGATCCAGCCTGAAAATTAAGGCTGATCAAATATTGTTCCACGAGCAGTAAAATCTGTGTGCAAAAAAGGTACGTCTGGCAGGGAGGAAAAATCACATCTCATATGGATGTGATTAAAGCCCTGACATACTGCTTCTGCCTTCTTTTCACCTGGAATCCATATTGCCAGCCTCTGCCATCCCATTACTTGCTGGAAGAAGGAGGGTGAGTGGTGGTAATTTTGCACTGAGCTAAAATTGTTCGTAGAGCTGAGAAGCCTGGCTCACTTCCAGCTGGTAAAGGGAGCCTTCTAGTCTAAAACATCTTTTTTTCTGCACTTCTGGCAATGGAAATATGCCCGATCCAAGCCGAATTTGCCAGACAATGTTAGCAGAGCCCATGCTTTTCCTATGTCTTCTGAGCATACATTATAGGGGGACAAGTATGCCAAACACCATTTAATGGCTGCTATCAACTCTTCTGACCTTAGGTTGCAGTGCCTGAACCAGCCCTGTACCACATGCAGGAATGATAGGTTGGGTTATTTTGCTCAGATTACCCACATCTGCTCTTTGCAAAGGTGCTGGTTGGTCTTATTCTCCCAGTCAGTGGTGATGGGCTGTCATAAACTCAACCCCTCTGCAATCACACACAGGTGTTAATTTAAAACATTTTCAGTCCCTTCACCACCACCATCACCGAGCAGCTCTGGGTTGTGCCACATCCACTCTTGGGGCATGTGGCACTGTCATGCTGAGGTCCATCATGCAGGTCTTGGCCATGACTGCCTTGGGCTGTACCATGTCCTGGCAGAGAGGTTTACTGAACAGTAGGTCTGTGCCTTCTCCAGAGGTGAGGCTTTGGCTGAGCTCAGGGGCAACACCTAGTAGGCCCTCAATTTCCTACACTGAGGAGGGAACTGGCATCAGCAGGCTGGTTACTTTCTGACACACAATCTCTGCTGCTTGAACTAGATGTAATTTGGTAGGACTGGATTTGATTTTTGGTTTTTTTTTAACCCCTCTTCTTTTTGTCCCTTGGGAATATTTTGAGCTGCTGAATTTCTCATGTTTCCCTGTTGCTTCTAACAAAAACCTCCTTTTTTTTCTTAATGCAAATGAGGCTGTAAAGTCTTTTTAGAGAGACATATCTACTCTCCCTGCGCTGTCACCGCAATTATTCTTCCTTTGCCATACAGTGCATTCTTCCAGGAAGAAGTGCTTTCAACATCTCTCAGTCCTTCTGATGATGTCGGGAGATGAAAACTATGCTCATTACAACAGGGAAGAGTAGAAGGAAATGGGGTTAGAGGGAAATACTGCCTTTAGAAAATGATGCATCTTGAGAGAAATTTCACTTTTGCATACTTTCCCAGGCCACATGGGTGCTATACCCAAGCAAAGAAAAATACAATATGCCAAAGAGGGACTTGGCTTATGGTGTGTTTATCCTGATGTATTCCTTTGCCTCAGAGCCCAGTTGGAAGGGTAATACTCTCCGAGTGTGCGAACCTCTTGGAAGTTATATAAAGGCATCAGGAAGGTCCCAAGTTAGCAATCAACTTCAACAGGAGCCTGCAGGTCCATCTGAATGATCTGACTCTTATTTTCACCATGCTGGAAGGTTTGGTGCAAGAATACCTTGCAAAATGAGTTTGGTGTCACATTGAAAAGTACCTCTTTCTTTGGACATTTCGTTGAATGTTTCTTTGAATGTCTGAAGTGTGCTGCTACATCTGTGTATGATAAGCAAGCATGTAAAGTCATGGAGGGGACTGCTCAGTCCTCCTGTGACATGTCTCCCTTTGGGAATGTTAACACATAAGAAATTTTGTATGGTTTAGGTGTGAGCTACTGCCAAGAGCAGCAAATAATAGTCGAAGTTTTTGTTATCTAGACAGTGATGTCATTTCAGCCTATCTGAAGTCTGGAATAAAAAAGCTTATGTCCGTAGATGGCAGAGGTGGATTCTTCCAGTTGGACAGGTGTCAAGACACTCCATTTTCAGCCCTTTCAGTGTTGGGGTGTTGGGTTTTTTTTAACTCTGCAGTTTTTGCTTCTCATGCAGTGGGCACTAGCATCTTTGGTGCACCAATAGACCAGGTACTACCATGAACTGAACACCTCTGGCTTGGCACTGTACTAATGAGCTCCTTGTGGGATTGCTAATTCACATGCTAATGGAGTCTGCCCTGGCAAAGGTGTGAGTCAAGCCATTAGAAACACCAAATATAAGCTAAATGAATACTGTGCGTGGAAGAACATTAGTTCAGGTGGTCAAAACCAAAGACCAGGAGATGAACAGCTCCCTGTTTGCAGAAAGTGTCTAGTGCACTTCAAGTCCACAGTGGACACAAAAACTGCTCCATGTCTAACTCTAATAAAAACAGCATCATCACTGGAATTCCATATTGAAAGGGAAATAATTCATGCATTAGTAAGGTTTTATTTTTAATGTTTGTTGAATGGAAAGGGGCAATAAACCAGAACCTTTCTCTGTCCCATACGAAACACCCTTTGGCACCTAAGGATGTAAAAACGAAGCAGGAATGGGAACCACTCTGACCTCACAGCTGCCGATGGAGTGCTCTGAATGAGAAATGCAGCATCTTTCAGCGTTGAAGGAGCCAAAGGTTCAGTGAAAGCAGTGCAGTCTGTGCCATAGCAGCAACAGCTGAGAGCTGTTCTGATTCAGGTACTCATGCTCATCCCTTCAGATATTTATATACATTAATGAGATCTCCCCCTGAGCCTTCTCTGCTGCAGGCTGAAGAGTCCTCTCCTCATAGAAGAGATGCTCCACTACATCATCTTTGTAGCCCTTCACTGGACTCTCTCCAGTACGTCCATCTCTCTTGTACTTGGGAGCCCAGAACTGGACACAGGACTCCAAGTGTGGCCTCACTAGTGCAGAATAAAAGAGGGAGGATCACCTCCCTTGACCTGCTGGCAATACTTCACCTAATGCAGCCAAGGATTGCATTAGCCTTCCTCGTGGCAAGGGCACATTGCTGGCTTGTGTTCAAATTTGTGTTCAGAAGGACCCCTCAGATCCTTTTCTGCCAAGCTGCTTTCCAGCTGCGTGGCCCTCAGCATATATTAGTGCGTGGGGTTGTTCCTCCTCAGGTGCAGGACTTTGCCCTTACCCTTGCTGAACTGCATGACATTCCTGTCAGCCCATTTCTCCAACCTGCTGAGGTCCCTCTGGATGGCAGCATGACCCTCTGGTGTATCAACCACTCCTCCCAGTTCAGTATCAGTGGCAAACATGCTGAGGGCACACTCTGCCCCATCTTCCAGACCATTAATGAAGATGTTCAAGAGGTTTGGACCCAATATTAACCCCTGGAGTACACCTACTAGACTTTGTGCTACTGAAAACCACCCTCTGGGCCCAGCCCTTCAGCTAATTTTCAGTCCACCTCACCGTCTGCTCATTCAGCTTGTACTTCATCAGCTTCTCTATGAGGAGCTTATGGGAGACAGTGTCAAAGACCCTCCTGAATTCCAAGTAGGCAATATCCACACTTGTCCCCTCATCTACCAGGCCAGTCCCTTCATTACAGAGGTTAGTAAGTTGGTCCAGCATGACTTCTCCTTTGTGAATGCATGCAGGCTACTCCAGATTATATGGATATCTACTTGGAGGTATGGATGCTTACAGGAAGGCTTTTGCCCCTGGTTCTGCTCCCTTTACCACTGAGCAGTACTGTCTGCGAAGCTTCCCTCTCTATCACAAATGGAGCTTCTTACTCTGATTCAGGCACAGGAGAGTGAGAGCTGCTTTGCTGGAGCTGGAAGGGGTCTCTCCTCTTCAATTCATCCCAGGGGGACAGGGCAAGGGGGTCCCATCCACTTTTCCAAGACACTGCACAACTGCGGGGTGAAAACTGCCCGTGGAAGCGGAGAAGAAAGTGGAGAAGTATCAGGAGAGCAATAAACAGGGCACTTATCTCCTCCTTAATCACAGCCCAGCCTTCAGCAGGTCTGCAGGGAGAGCTAATGGATTAAATACAGGTATTAAATGAAATCTTGGAAACATTTCCCTCACCTGGCAGGACCGAGAAGCTGACAATATGAGGGAGTGCTCCCAGCACATCTGGACTATAAGAGGCAGCCAAAGGAGTGAGGGCTGCAGTTGCTCGCAGCTGGCCATGGCTTTTAATAGCCTAGGTTTGCCAATCCTGAAATTTCCTGAGGATGTCCTTCAGCAATTCCAGATGGACTCAACAGGATGCTCTCTCTCGAGTTGATCTTAGCCTGAGGAGGAGGTTAGTCTGTTTTATTTTGCTATAGGTACTTGTTGCAGTACCTGGCCATCTCCAGGGCTGGGCCCCATGCATGAGGCACATGAGCAGAGCTGCAGCTCTTATGCAGCCAGAGATTACAGCAGCATCCTGTGGGATGCCTTGATCAGTTATTGATATGACATGCACAAAATCTTGCAGAGGTGTTCTTAAAAATGCCTGTTTGGGTCTCTAGGTGCCCTTTTATCAGAAGTAAGGCTGCAAAATATGTGGCTGAAAATGAGGAGTGAGTTCTGTCCAGGTACCATGGGTGGCTAAGTGCAGACAGGATCTCACCAGGAAGGGTTCAGTGAGTAAAACCACTGTTCGGACCAGGAAGGGAAGGTGGAACAACATATTGTTAATCATATACTTTAGTGCAGTGTGTTTTAATGCTGGCTACGTTCCTGGGCCATAGGATCTCACCTTTGGTGGTGCTTTCAACAAGGATGCAGTAAGCTTCCTCGTCCCTCTGCTGGGAAGCTCTTCTCCTTAAAAACATTAAGCAGTGCTTTTCATCATTTCAGGGGTCAATCCAGAATATGTGACAGAAGTACAGCTACATACCAGAGGTTATCTGCTTTCTCTTTTACTAAGTGGACAGGATGGTGGGAGTCCCTTCATGCCCAGGTGGCTTGCAAGTGTTCATGGAGAAGGCAGCTCTGCCCACAGTTGAAACTAACACTGTGAACTCCGCTCCAGCAAGTCAGCTTCAAGCACTGTGGGCAAAGCTAACACGTCTGTTGGGAGAAAGCAAATCACATTAATAAATGGTATCATAGTTCAAAGTATTTTCTCAACATAAGGCTAAATTACTGTAATGCACTTCTTAGGGACAAATCAACAGCAATCAGGCTAATCAAATTGACGTTTAAAATAATCCGACACAAGTAGAAAATCCTATTTAGCTAAGTAATGATGCCAGTCATTTTATTCAGACACTTTCAGAGTATAAAGAGAATCCTTCATCTTTGAAGTCAGCGACATTAGTCTCTCCAGCTCCTTTTCCCTTTCCTAGTACACTTCTCCTTGCTTTCAGAGGGTCACTGGCTAGGACATCTGTCTCCCACAATCTCCACACCATCACTACCTAAATAAAACCTCAGCAGAAGCCATGCTTCATTAATGCACACAATTAACATCTTCTGGTTGCGTTATATGGGCATTAAGTGTCGAATTGTCATTAGAAGTTGCTTGAGCATTACTGGGACTACAGACCCCTTAGATTTCAGACAAACCACACTGCACTTGCTGCTTGAAGTGCTGGGGCCTGAGTTGTGGGCTCCAAGTTGGAGTTGACCTGTGGATGAGTCACAACCTAGCAGAACGTTTTGTTTTTCTTATTGGCTTCATGTTCCAGAGGCAGAACCTGGCCCACCTGTGTCTTTGTGGTTCCACCCTCACTCAAGTGGTCATGGTTGTGGGTGAGGCCAGGATTATATTAGCCAGGAGCCGATTAGTTGGAGGAACTTCCTATTGGGTGTGGCTTCTGTTGATGCTGGTTGCATCTTGCTGAGCTCTCTCAGTGGTGTCCTTCCATGTGAGTAGCCACTGAGGGAGCCATCTCCGTCTGTTGTGTCCAGCGGGTGATGCTGGCACCACAGTGGGCAGCGGAGGAGCTGGGCCCACAGGAACCGATGGCAGGACTGTCTGAAAGAAGACTTGTGAGGGGATGTTGCTGAGTTCAGCGTTGGCCTGTGTGATCAGGCAACTGATGGCACAACACTGCTGCCACTGTACTGGCAGTGGGGAAAGGTCAGGCCCATGAGGTATAGCCAAGAGCAAGGTTAAGATCAAGTCTGCAAGGAGCCATTCTGGGTAGCTGCTGTGGGACTGCAGGAGACAGCAACAGCACAGCAAATCTGACCCCACCAGGGGGACCTAATGTCATAATTCAAGCAACAGTAATTAAAACAAAGCAGCAGAGTATTATTTGGATAATAAACCTGCCTTAAAAGAGTGTTGGCTCTCAGACCCCTGAGCTAGCTAACTCAGCCCACTGGTCCCACTGACAAGGCGGTATGAGTACTCTGCCTGCTCAAGAAGCAGCCCCAGGTGAAAACAGTATGGAAGGAGATAGGCATGGAAATGAAGAATTATTAGCTAATTCATTCATCAGATACACGCAGGCTTTGTCATCTCCTCATTAAGTCCTAATATACACAGTCCCACCATTGCATTCACTATGCAATTTTAGGTCCTTGGCTCTCTACTAATTTGCCTCCTTTCATAATTTTATGCAATTAAGAATTGTTACTCCCTTCTGTTCGTGCTTCTGAGAAGCAGTTACACCTTTGCACAGCTATGACAAGTCAGCATATGCAAAGGTACACGATTCAGGCAAGTGCTTAGCAGCATTTTCTTCCTCACTCAGGCTACTGTTTGGGCTTTTCTAATCATCTCAGTTTTGTGGGTGCGTGATCTACCTGCTTTGACTTCTAGAACCATCATCTTCCTGCTCAGGAGCCTCCAAATTCCAGAAATGTTTTTGAGCCATTCTTTGCTCTGTACTAGACTCCTCTGGGTTTTATCCCCAGAGTCCCAGCAGGGTATTAGTCCTTTCCTTTGGTCCTTGACTGTGCCATCACCTCTACCACCCTGGTGTCAAGGAGACATCCACATGCAGGAAGCTTCTTCAGAAACTCTCTGTTGCTCTTCTCCAGCTCTGAACAGAAATGACAATGAAGTTGCTCATCTATTATGCGATCTGCCATCTGGAGAGACTATCCCACACACAGAAGGGAGTTAACATGAGCTGAGGGATTCAACCACATCTCAACGGTTTGAATATATGTGAACATTCAAAGACGATTAGATGCAAAAATGATTACTGTGCCATTCCAGCACCAGAGGCACTGAAGATGTAAATTTAAGGATGTAGCCAATGCAACTACCTGAGCTATGGCTTCCAAGGGACACCATGTCTCCTCTCTCTTTCCTCAGTCTGGACACTGGAAGATGGACATGTGCAATCAACTCGCTGCTCTCCAAGATCCTGGAGATCATCCAAGGGCTCAGCTACTCAGGTTAGCAGAATAATCTCACTGACATGCAACATAACATGGTGCAAAGAGCACAGGTGCTGCAGAGGCTCTGCAGAGGGTGAGTGTGGACCTGGGAACATTTCTTCCCTGTTCTTCCTGCTCCTGTACTCCTCAGTTCCCTGTTAGTACAGGTTTGTCCCATTGCCACCACACAGCACTGCTTCCAGGGCATGAGGCTGTGTGGCACAGAGATACATGAGTGGCTCTGGAGAAGCAGGAGTGCCATCAAACTAGATGCCTTCAAAGTCCATCTGGCTTTACACAGATAATTGTTTCACAAAGCATCCTCATGTGGATCCTGCGCAGAGCTCGCTGGTCCCACGGTTTAATCCCTGTGGTTGCATGCTCTGAAAAAGCTGCCAAAGTGCTTCTGAACCGCAGCTGGTAATAGCAACAATGGCTGGGCTTGCAATGGTACTACAAGAGCCAGCTCTCATGTCTTCATCTGCAGCGCAGCAAACTCACAGCCTGGACAAATGACCTGTGAGAAGCTGAGATTTTATTATACTTTCAATTATGTCTCCACAACAGTGTCTGACAACCTGTTTGGGTGACAGGCACCAAAGAATGCTCGGTCACTCCTTGGGGTGGCACTGTCAGCAGGCAAGAGGGCTGCTGGAGGCTGCTCCATGGGGATGGTGATACTGTGAGCTTTCATTCCTACAGCAGCCCTGTACCCTTTCTCCCTTCTCCTCTCTAATGAAGACATCCTGGCAAGCACCATGCTTTTCAAGAAGGCTCATCGTTGCCAGTTGCCCTGGCTTTGGCTTCATGTGGGCCTGGAGAAGAAATGGCAGCTCCTTCCTCTGCCTCCTTTAATTCCCTCATTAATCAGATCTCAATAAAAGGGAAGCATCAGTGTAATTTCATTATCCTCCAAGCACGATGAAGTGGAGAGGAGTGCTGGCAAGGAGGAGTCCTGCCCATGAGATGCCTTCTTTATTCCCCTGTATTTTAATCTTGGGGGGGTGGTGGCAGGGGGGGAGTCCTTGGCATTGGCTTCCTCTCTCCAGGTCCCTTCTCATGCTGAGTGGGAGCAAATTGCTGAAGTTTGCCGTGCTGCAGCTTCCACACATCAGGAGTAGGAAAAATCCAGACATCCTCACTCTGTGCTGGATGTAGGGGTGGGGGATGGGCATTAATTAGGCAATCCTTGCGCAGAGCTCTGAAATATAAAGTGCTCCCTCATTGTGGCTGTCAGGCAGGCTCCATAACTTGGCAGAGCTCTGTTGGATCCCATCCTGTCTCCAGAGAGTGGGAGTCAGAAGCGGGGAGGAGGGACGGGCAGATCTGTGCAAGGAGTATTTCCTGCAGAGAGACAAACTCATTAACAAAGAGAGCAGGGGCAGCAGCCAGAGTTGCTGCAGCTGATGCAGGTTGTGAAACGGCTCTGGAGCTCAATTTAAAAGCACCAGAGGCTCAGACACACAAACAAGCTGCATCAGGTAGGAAGGCACCTTGCATGAGCGGAGCACCACTGCCTGTGTAACTGTGCTCTTTTCCCCCAGGCAAACTTACAGTAATGCAGATTTTTTTTCATCAAGGCTTGCAGCTTTGCTGGGATACTTACTTTCCTACTCAGAGTAGTAGCAGGCAGATGGACAACTACTCTGCTCTGGCTGATGCACGGTAATGTGTTTACTATCTCATTTTTCCTTGAGCTTTTCCTTGAAGGCAGTGTTGGCTCTTTTTTTCCTCTTAACTTCTTTACATTCCACTAAAATGTTCTCCAGTCTCTAATCCTTCAGGAAATAGTCACTAACTATTAGAAAAGTAGATTAAAGTTATATTTTACTGGGGAGCTGGTATGTTGGGGAAGCTCAAGAAAGGTGTTGAACTGGAGTCAAGGGACACCAGGACTTTGTTTCCACTTTGATCTCAGGTGAATGTATTTTCAGAGACTTTGACATGGGTGAGCTTATATATGATGGAGAGATCAGTGGCAGGAGCTTCCTGCATGGAGGTGAAGGACACTGCACAGCTCTCCTTGCCCAAATGGCTGGAATAAGATGGGGGAGGAGAGTGGGGCAACCTTGAGCCTCTGGGTGGGAGGTGAGACAGGAGACTCAGCTCTGTATTCAGCAATGATCCACTGGAAAGGAAGCAAAAGCAGTAGGTGACACAGCTAGGGAACAGGATTGCCAGAGGGCATCCTGGTCGATATACTGAAAAACCCATGTGGATAGATGGGACCAACCCACCTTGCTATGAGCCATGAAGGAAGGGAGGATAACCAGTGGTGGTCTGCCACAATGCTGTCAGCCTGTCACTGAGATACTAAAGCATTCTTCTGCTCAGTGTTGGCCTGACTGTCATCCAGTGCCTTGTGCCATAGTCATAGGTACTGGGTTTTCCATTTTGCCCTCTGCTTATGCTTCTCCAGTGTTTCTGCAGCTTTCCTTCTTCTCAGTAGACAGTGTGGAGGGGTCCCCAGCTAGCTACTGCAAGGGGGCCATGTTGTCCTCCTGCAACCAAGTGAGAAAGAGAGTTAAAGATATGCTATGGGTTCAGGTAGCTCCAGATGGGGCCATAGCTGCCAGACACAGTCTAACCGGAGAGAGGTTTCAAGGAGAAAGCAGGGACTACTCGTCCACCCTCAGCTCTATAGGAGATGCCAGAAGAAGGGTGGTTGCTGCTCATAAGAGAGGCAGCTTACCTGGCACAGGAGGGAGGCTTGAATACACTCCAGCACTGAGAAAATGCTGTGGCAGCTCTGCACAGGATGTGTTGCTGTGCCTACATGCCTGCTGCACAGCTTCTTGAAGAAAAAGGGCTAGAGCTAGAAGGAGCCCAGGGCCTGGCTGTAACATCCCCAAGAAACATCTGTGGCTAACAGCTCCTAGAGTTTTGATCCACAAACTTGCTACTGCAGTCCTGCACTCTATTCCCCATCCTTTACCTGCTCCCAAGTCCCTTGCATAACCAGGTATTTATTCACCTCTTGCTGGTTGCCTGATATCTATTTCCCTGTCTTGAGTTCATCCCATCATCTTGCTCAGTCTGCCTATGCTTTTTCAGTCCTAGCCTTCCTTCTTCTAGTGACACCTCACCTCTAGCTGTAGCCTAGATACTTGTGAATCAGAAGCACCTGAAAGCAAGGTCACTCTAATTGCTGCCATCACTAGACTTGTCAATGAAAGGGGTCTGCAGTTGGTTTATAGGTAAACGGAATTTAAATAGTCAGATGCACGATGTGCAGCACCTGTAGGAACCTCTCACTAGCCCTTCAACTGCTGCTGGACGCTAGAGACCATTAGCTACATGAGGTGGTAGCTACAATGACAAGCATGTGCATTTTCATGGTTTGGGTTGTTCTGTGCTCTCTGCCTTGAAATTCCCAGGCTGGTCTTCAGTTCCTCTTCCCCATCAAGAGGGAAAGGTCTTGCTGGTAAAATATTCCTCTTTCCTCACTCTAAAATGTCTGGAGTAAAAAAAGTGTACATGCTTATGACTTCCCCTCCAGGTGTCTTGTGATTTAATTAATCCCAACTCACATTTGAATATCTTCTGAGATGGGAGCATAATACTAATCCACTTGCACAGGAAAAGGCATATGAAGATAATTGCTTCTGTGTCTCTTTTAGTATGAGAAAAATGTCTATTGGATAGAGAGTCACTTCCTTACATATTTCTGATGAATTGCTGTTTTCATTTAAATCCTACAAAATAATGATGTAAGCTGGTGTGCTTTTGAGAATTTTGGCCCTTGAATTACTGCAGGATCAGGTATTTACCACTGGCCAGTGTTCAGCCTACCGCAGGTTGTCTGGCTCTGCAACATCACGCTGAGATGGACTGGTAAGGTTCTCCCATGTGAAGAGTGGCCCTCATCTGCCTGGATTAGGCTGTTCTTCTGACCAAAAGTGGTAGGAAATGCTTTTCACAAATGTAGCCATTCTGAAATCCTGCCAGAAGTAGACAAAAGCAAAGACGTACCTGCCTCATCAAGTGACTTCCTTATCTGTGGGACTGAGCCCCTGTTTCCAGCCTGCAGCAGCCATGTGCTCATGGCCTCCAGGTCTCCTGCTCCTTGCAAGCCCTTCTGGAATAATTTTTCTTGGCTTGAGGCTCAATATTCATCTTCCAGCCAGCTCTACTAACTGGTTAATACCCAACCTGTGTCTAACTCGGATTCCAAGTTCAAACACAGTTGTCGCCAAGGACACAGCTGCTGAACAGGCAGAATAAGAAAGAGATGCAAACCAGAATGGCACGCAAGCACACTCAGACTTTGACACTTGAGATGTTTATAACCCAGACTCTTTACAGTGAGATGTCAAACATCATTTGAAGATGAACAAATAGTCTTGCAACTAAACAAGCAGGAGAAGTAACAGTAGCTAAAAACACGTGTGAGATGCCTCTGAGCCTGGTCATTTGAAGGATGGCTTAAAAAGGATGACATAAAGCTGACAAACCAGTCCCTTCACTTCTCATGTCTCATGTACAGCAATATCAGACAACATTAAAAATGCAACCTGATTTCTTTTCTGGTGCACATAAGACTAAATCCTATTGCCTTGTCTCCACCTAACCTGCAGAATATCCTGGTCTATCACTGCTTCTTATGGGTTTTTCTTCCAAGTAAGCTTTGTAGAGAACTTGCCACACAGAATTGCCTGCCTTGAAAAGCTAGATACTGACAGCAATCTCCACAACCTTGAAGGCTTAAGGAGTAACGCTTCCTGTATATCCTACACATAGAGGATATCTCTGAGTAGACAAAACTGAAAATACCATCTCTCATTTTGTTTGCACACACAGCATGTTAGCTGTGTGAATGGCAAACTGCAGGAAAAACACCCTCAAGCTGAAGGTGAGGCTGTACATATGTGTGCTTGTGTGTACACAGCTTCATATAGAGAGACTATTAAATTACTTGTACCAGAAATAAACGCATGGCCTTCCTCTGTGATGTTCTCCTCTGCATGAGAGGTGAGATGTGGAATACAGTGCCCTTATGCAAGGTTGTCTTAGCTCCTCTATTTATGTACAATTCAGTTAACTCAAGGCTTACCTGATTGTAAACTTTGTACGAAGCTGTCAGGCACAACACTACAGCTTTGTAACTGTGACTTGACAGCACTGGAACCTATGTGCCACCTTGAGCCCAAGTAATTTTACTGGGATTTGATGTTAAAATGTATGGTGTTGCTAGTACTTGCTTGGTGGATGGGGTTCCAATCATTGCTTGATTAATAGGCAACCTCAGGAGGTGGTCAGAGCACTTCTAGTTGGTTCATCTCTCTGTCTGCAAAGTCTGAAGGTGGAAGTGGGGAGCAGAAGTGAGCCTGCAATCATGCTTTTGGCAATGTAGCACAGACTGACAGCTTGGGTACTAGAGCAGCAGCAGGAGGCAAGTGTGTCCAATTTCTTTACAGGATGTGATTTCCATGCTCATCAGATAGTGGAAACTGGAATAAATAGAATTAATGAGCTCTTGGGACCATTGCAGACAGTGTCAGTAGTTCTTAGGCAGAAGCTGCACTTTGGCACTCTAAGTGCCCTTAACGGAGTCACCAAGTGTGCAAAGACAGGAAATCCTGCTGATATCCTGCATTTTCTCCAACCATCCCCTACATTAAATAGTCACAAATGAATGAGGGGTGAGATTGGAAGCAAAGTTGGGAAGAAAAGTTCAGCTCTCCCACTAGAGAAAGTATGCTCTAGAAAAATCACTGCTGACCTTGGTGCTGCCCCTGGAATACTGAACAAAATTCAGAACTGATCATAAAGGGACAGAGAAGTCTGGCAACTAGCTGCACAGGAGAACAGTGCAGAGATGGACCCTGTAATAGGTATGCCCATATCTTGGAATATGTGCTGCTGTTCTCCAAGTTATATCATCCTTGAAGAGATACATTAGCACTACAAGGTGACAAAGCCCACAGGACTATGTCCTTCAGTGTTTTATTTCCCTGATTCTCACACACAGACCTGCCCAGTCCATTTTCAGCCTCCAAAACCGGAGCATTTTAAGGAAGTGGTATGTGCTGAGGTCACTCTTTCCTTGCTGAGGAGCAGTGATGGAGTTGGGAGGATTCAAACCTAGGAGCCCAGCAGCACTGCTAGGTCCTAGTAGTTAGACAGAGGGAAGACAGGGAATGGTCTTTCTAAGAGGAGTGACTAAATAGATTAAGAATGTTGCTCAGAAAAGATTATTAAGCCCTCAGAGGAAGCATTATTCACTTGCTTATGTGATTTCACTGGATAACTCTAGTTCTTGGGTTATTGGGCAGCATCTTTGCAACCACCAGGAATGGCTTTTTCCACAACGCACCCTGCACACTGTGGAACTAATCACTGTGGCATGTTGTGAGGACATAAACCATAAACATGTTCAAAGGGACTTGAAAAAAAATCAGCAGATGAAGTTTGGTATCAGACAAGATGTAATTTCTCATAAAGCAACTGGCTATGTAGGAGTGTGTCCATTCCCTGGCCTTGTTTTTTCACTACCTCCTAAGCTTCTTCCACTGATTAGACTGGCAGCTGGAGCCAGTAGTCTCTTGTTCTTACACTCTATTTTTAATTTTTAAAGTTTAAAATGAGGAGATATAGGCTCTGTCCTTTTCAGCATTGTCTTCTTGGGAGCTAGTAAGACTCTTGGTGAGGTAGCTTTGAGTGCTGGACTGCTCCTGAGACTGTGGACCATGACTTACAACAAGGTCTGGCTTTCCTCAATGAAGTTAGGGATTTTTCTCTGCTGGTTACAGAGCTTTTGTAACTCTTGACACCACCATGCCCCACTCATTCAAAAGCCAAGATGTGGATCTTATCTCACAAATTCCAGTCCTGATTCTTACTACTGAGATGGCAGCTATTTACTTATTTCACTTAAAGATTCAGTTTTCACAATGAAAGAAAGAGCTGGAGGGGGGAAAAAAAAAAAAGAGAAAATTTTAATTAATGCTGCTGATGGTTTCTGGAAGAAATGCAGTAAGAAACACCTTTGGTGTGAGTCTGATATTAAACCAATTTAAAAATTACTTTTCCTCTTTTGAAAGCAAAAAATAATTAACTGTGAAGTGCTGGCAATATAATACCAGCTCTGAGTGGTAGTGCATATATTTAGTACTTTAGTTGTCCAGCTCTGAGAGATAGGGTAGGGAATAGGGTTTATAACAAGGATATTATCTCCACATCAGCAAGGTTTTTTTTTCATTTTAGAGAGAGTTCACAGTCACAGAAAAGTCAAGCTTTGCACAAGCCGTAATTAACACCAAGGATGGCTACTGGGCAAAATAAATCTTTGGAAATGGACTGATGTTTATTTCCCTGGACATTTAGGAAGAGATTTGCTGAGATTAATCCCAAATTCTTGTCCTGGTGTCAAAGACCAAGAGGGAATATTGAGCAAATGGGAGTATTTTCCCTGAAGAAAAATCATTAAAAGCATAATCTTGCTGTGCTTTGGTTATGTTTTGTCAGTCACCTCAAGGCATCAATGCTCAGTATATTCTGAGATAGAACTTCTCAGTTTTCAGTGCTTTGGGAAGACTCACTGGATGTCTTACAGAATTTATTGTTCTGAGACAGGTGAAAATGAAGTTTAACTGCATGACTATTCAGCAGAGGCATGCTCTATACCATGCTCTATACCATCCCAGAACAAAGATGTGGTTAAGATGCACAGATCTGCTCAGTACAATGGGATGAAAACCATTTCCAATCCCACCTCTGTGCTGTGCCTTCCTAAATCACAGTGAACAGAAATGGGGCTGGGCTTGCCTAACAGAAGGCACGCAGGGGAAGAAAAGCAATAGCTCAGTAAATGAAGTTCACAAAATCACAAACTAATTGAAGTTGGGCGGGTGCTCCAGAGGCCACCTAGTCCAAATCTCCACTCAAAGCAGGCCCAATTAAAGTAGGTTATTTATGGCTTTGTCCAGCTGAGTTCTGAATATCTCCAGGAAGGGAATTTTCGTCTCTTCTCTGGGCATAATTTCAATCTTTGATGATGCTTATGGTAAAGAAATTTTTCCCATACCACATTGTCCTGGTTTGAGTTAGAACCAAACTAATTCTGTTCAGTGATTTTACTTTTCAGCTAAGTCTCTTCTAACTGACTGCACTTTCTGAAGCTGACACACATCCAAATTTTTCATGTTCCACTTGGTGCCCATTGCCTCTTCTGCCGTAGCACACCTCTGAGGAAAGTCGGGCTCCATCTTCTCTGTGCCTTCCCACTGCAGACTGCAGTAAGTTCTCCCCATACCTCCTCATCTCAAGGCTGAACAAATCCCATTCTTGCAGCCTCTCCCCATATGTCATATGCTGCTGTTCCCTAACCATCTTAGTGACCCACCACTGAAGGCTGTGTTAATATCTTTCTTTACGGGGGAGCCCCAAACTGGATGTGATACTCCTGATGCATTGTTAGGATGGGTGAAACAAACCGATTCTGCAATTTGAAATCCCAAATTTAGTGTCAGCAACATACCCCTGGTCTCAGGATAAGGAGTTTCCATCTCCCTTGCTGGTAACGCATGCCCGTAACCAGACTGGGGATTTTGCACAGAGTGCAGCGGGAATGCTGTAAGGAAGAAAAGAGTTTTGGCAGATAATTAAAAATAAAAATAGGTGTAGGTACCAGATCAGCCATGAGTCCAAACTGCCACAGGTCCAGACTGTAAATATCCTTTGAAATGCCAGTGTTTCTGCACACCAAATCAAAGGTGGTGGCTGGGCATGAAGTTGAAGTGCACCTCAGTTGCATGCAGCCCTGCCAGTGTAGGAGTACAGCCCATTCCCACCACAGTGGCAGCAGATCATCATGGGTTGGGAGAAGTGGGCATAGGACCCTGCAACAGCATTCAAGGCAGGAGGGGGTTGTTGAGGTAAAACTACCTGGAGAAATGACATTAAATAAGAGCTTAAAGACTATAAATGCACAACCTTTGATGCTATGAAGCTCTTGCAGGCGGAGGAGGAAGGCATGGGGATGGATGTACCCAGGGAACCAGAAGCCACAGGGGATCCGTTTTTTCTCCAGGCTGATCATTTCCTCAGCAATTACGGAAGTTCAGCAGATCCATTCTCTGGCACCGAGTGGGTGGGTGGTGGGGGAGGGTGTAATGGAGCTAACGTGGTGGGTTTTAAGAGGTATCTGCTGAATGCACCAGCTTGGAGGCAGAAAGCAGTGCTGAAGGAAAAGGAAGGGACTGCGGAGCCCTCCCTCCCACCTGCCATGCTGCCGTGCTGCTGTAACTGGCAGGCAGCAGGATAATGTCTTCATGTGGCTTGAAATAGCCTCATGTTAAATGGCTTAAAATTCTCAAGGTGATTTGGACTGAAGTGCAGTCTTTCAGTATTTCTACTGTTTGTATTTGTGACTGATGTGTTTTTTCCCCTCTGTTATCAGGCTGTGACTTTCCATGTATTTCTGTGATAAATCACCCTAATTATTGTGCAATTTAGAAAAAAACCAAGGGGCTGGCAGTGAGAGAAATTTTGCTATATTATGCATGTATATATACATAATCCATTTTATTCTAATGGGCTGTTCCAGGCATGTGAGAGGCCCAGGACACCTACAGGAAGACACCAGCATAGGAAATGTGTTTTAACAACAAAATCTGTTGTTAAAGGCAAGTCCCCACGTCCAGAAGGCTGAATTATCGGGACCAGTTCCCATCCCATTGCTCAAGAGACATGTAGGTAAGACGGTCCTCTTCACAGCCTTCTCTTGTCCTCTGGTATTCACTCAGAAAATGGCTCTGTCATTCTGTCATATCTAAAATCCTCCTGAGAAGCTACTTTCAATGCACATGAGTGGTTTTTAATTTAACATTTGTTTTCAGAAGCAAATAGGCGATTACTTCAAAAAAGGAGAATGAATGAACCTCACAAAACTCACACTGGCCTCCCATAACTCATTCATTTTAAAAGACTTCCCGCACCGTGCTGCCGGCATTGTTAAAACGTCACCTGTTATTTATACCTCCACAGCCAAATGTTTCATTTATGGCTGTAAATGAGCAGCAAGCTTGACTAACAAATGAAGGCGCGGAGTCCAACCCCATGTAACCCCGTGCCGGTCGCTGCCCTTGGGTGTGTTGCACTGCCAGCTGCAGCCGAGCATGAGGAGACCTGGGCTGCATTCGCTGCAGAGCTCTGCTTCGTGGCAGCTTTCTCACTCTTGCTGCAGTCCCACATTTCATGAAGTTTTCTGCTAATTGAAAAGTGTCTACTCCTGCTTAATTCAAGTGCTTGGTGCTGCCTGTGTGGTTTTCATAGGAGGAACAGCCAACAATCCCACTGCTAATGAAGAATTGAAGTTTGAGCATAAAGTAGCTATTCACTGTAGGTCAGGTATGAAAAATGCCTTTGCCTGTCTGGAGCTGTTGTATTTCCTCAGCGCAGGGGGGATTTTTCTGACACTCCTGAAGCTAAGTTGCCAGCAGGTTATAAATCAAAAGGCATTCAATTAGAGCCTGCCCATTCTTTATCAGGAGCCCAGGCTTCCTTGCCCTGTGAGCCACATATCAAATCCCCTGTACAGCAAGAAGCCCCATGCTGCTCTACCTAAAACTGCTCGGGAGATCCTTGGGAGTTGCTCCCTGCTGAGAAAAGATCCCATCTGTGTACCTCACCTTAAGTTCTGGCCCTCCACTGGCACCTCCAGGCTGGCAGGCAGCTGTTGGGTCCCAGGGTACTTAGGGCTGTTGGACCTGGCAGCCCACCCCTGTAGGTGAATTGGGCGAATGACAAAGTCCAAACAGAGGAGCTGGATGCTACAGGTCTGGAGATGGCACTACTGAAACAATCTCATACTTGCTGGGGATGATAGATTTTCTTTTAGAGAGGCTAAAAGAGAGTCCCTTGGAGAGCCAGAAGCTGGCTCCCTCATGGGAATACTGGCAAACTCCACTGCATGCAGACAGACCGCTTCTGAGCCTGCGATAGTCTATTTGGTACTTTCCAAAGGCAATTTCCAGACATCAGCTACAGTCAACTAATCATTACAAGCAAAAATGTTAGCATAAAAATATTATTTTGAAAAAAAACTAATTAGATTCCCCCCAAACCCACAACCTGTGGTTCTGTGAGAGGCTTTTTGGTCTCAAATCCATCTGTAAAGACAAGAAGTGAAAGTGGCAACCAAAAATGATCGTTACAAACCTTATTATATATAACAAATGTGAATAACAGAAAGTCTGATAGCTGTGCAAACAACTCACCAGCTAGGAAAGAAGCAGCTGATGGAGGAAGATAAAACACTAATGAAAAAAATCCTGGATTTAAGGATTAAGGGCAAGAAGGCATTATTTAAGTATATTAAGACCTAATGAAATCCTTGCTATCATACAGGAGAATAGGATTCAAAAGGATCTCTTGGATCATCAAATCCTCATGCCATACCAAATAATCCTCTTCATGGCAACAGTGATATTAATCTTAAAGTAGTTCTTTTTGTCCTTAGATCCCAAGGGAGGGAGGGAAATGTAGAAACCATTTTAGAACATGGTAATTCGGTTGGTTCTATCCTCCTTGCGATTTTATACTTAAGTTTGTTTGTTGGCATTTCACACCCATTTTTTCTGACCAAAACATCACTCATAAAATTCAGTAATGTCTCTTTCCTTTGTTAGTCCCTGGAGGTCCAGCACCAATTTTGATACACAAAAAGAAGAAATATTCATTGAATACTTATGTTCTGTATTTGGAAAAAAAGAGATGTGCTTATTTTACAGGAAGGAAGAAATACTTTCTGTCTCATCAGTAGCAACAGAGGATGTCAAATAGCAACCATTATGGCAACGTACAGAAGCAGTACCAGAAAATTTGCCACCAAGAATATTGAAAAAGTCACTGACAGTGATTTGTAAAAAATATTGAAAGGCAAGGGAAGCTACAAAGGACCAGAAAAGTGCTGAAGTTACACTGTACATTAAACAGTGTAAACCAAGGTTGTCCTCAGAAATCACAACACACCACTCCTCTGCATGTAGAGAGCACTTGGTTGTATGTCTGTCTGGTCTCTCCTGCAGACAGACTGAGCACCTATGCAGCTGGTACAGCATGTCTGGTGTCATGCTGATCATGTGCTAGCCAGTAGTATGCCAGCCCCTTCAAATTGTAAGTCTATACTTTAAAATGGTATTGTGACGACCTGAATTTCCCAAGTCCAATTAGTATGACACTAGTCCCAGGCAAAATTATGGCTAAGCAGATACAGGAGGTGAATAAAGCATTAATGAATGGTAGCACAGTCAATGCCAGCCAATGCCAAAACCTATTTTCTTAAAAGCAATCAATGAAACCTCTTATAAAAATGAGATTTCATATTTATCTTATTAAAGTTGTCTTTATAGATTGCTGGAAATCAGAGATGTCTATTTGACAGTTTCATATGTCCTTCTGAGGGGGAAAAAAAAAAGGCAATTAAAAAAATCAGTGTAGCCTGTACTGTACTACACTGGTGAGATTAAAGATGGGTTCATAGATGTCCAAGTAATTGTCAAAAAGAAAGAGCTCAGTAAGCAGTTTTCATGGAAGCCTTAAGTTTAGGCCAGAGAAGATCAAGAAGTGACTTTGGTTGTGATCTATAAATACATGCAAGGTCAACAATTTCTGGCAGCAGATAGCTCTGTCATCTAGCTAAGCTGGATTTGTAAAATAGTGTAGCTAAGATAAATGCTACACAAGTTCCAGGTAGGAAGAAGAGGAGATTTTGAACAGGGAGCAGCTGACCATTAGACCAGCTCATGAGGAAAACAGTGGGTTCACCACTGTTTGAAACCTTGGGCTGATATTTGCCCAGACAAACTCTGTGCAGGCAACCTTGGTGAGAGCTGGTGGCCAGCACCAGGCAGCAAGCCTGACCCAGGAGACCTCCATGTGCCTCACCATTTTGGAAAGGGGCATGGGGGTCTTTCCATACTAATTACTTCATTTTAATTCCCCAGTGTGCAGTAGCAGAGTCAGCTCGCACCACAGGACATGCATCGTTATGAGCTCCCTGGCTGGTGAGCCCTTCAGTTCCCAGAGGACAGCAGAGTACCAGCAAGAGCTTCGCACTGCAGTCTGGGCTCATCACTGTGTCTAAGCTTTGTCTCTCTATCTTTTTCTTGGTGGTGTGTGGGGCAGCCACCAAACCTGGGGCAGATGTAACAACAAACATTCATGATGCCTCTTGTGATAGAAATCATCTGATTGTTGCCTATGTGCACTGTTTTCAAACAGCTGCCTGGGCTATTTTTAAGCAGCTGCTTGCAAACATTTCAGATAGACACTTGGATTTCATTAGCTGATCCGTTGCATGGGAATCACTTGGCCAGATATTTGAGGTCATATCACATTACTTCTGGTAGTGCAATTTCTGTGAAGTTACCTGGGGAAGGGCGGAATCTGCATAACCAGCTCCCTAGGCATCTAATCTTAGTAACAGACCACTTCTGGGGCCATCTGGAAAGCACAAAATGATGGGCCAAGGGGAATAAACTAGCAGATAGACTTGGCTGACCAGCAATGCCCACAGGACTCCCAAATGAGAACAAATGCTTTCCTGCTAGGAAAACCATCTTGGTCTTGCAAAAGACACTGATGCCACTGGGATCTTGCTGCACTATATGGTTGCTGCTTAGTGGATAAGCAGGTTTCTCTGTGCTACCATTGGCACATCTTTTTCTTACAGGGAAGCTGCTTAATAGGGAAAGCAGAATCTGAACCAAAACCTCTTGAAGCCTATGGAAACTTCTTTTATCTTTGATGGGTGTCCAAACAGAGTCACAGAGCTGTTTCCCACAGTGAGAAGCGAATTGGCTTAAATGTACCATGATAGCAGGTTCTTTTAAAGCGTCCACAAAATTAAGGCAAACAGAGTGAGAGACAGAGGGCTTGTAGGAGAGATCTACCTACCTGACCTACATATTCAGCAAAACAAATCAAAACATCTGTCAAGGCATACAGGGTTGAGTCTACAAAGCTCTAAGCATTCTTTGAGGTGATGAAAGCTCTTACCTCCATTGACCTCTTTGCAGAATCAAGCACCATAAGTGTCAAATCCCAAGGTTTAGTGAGGTTGGAAGTATTTTTTTTTCTATTCTTTTTCCTCTGGGCATCAGTGTCTTTGTTTTGCTTTCCTCTATTCTGGTTTTCTGAGCAATGTGTTGCAGGCAGGGAAGGAGAATGACTGAAGTATGCATGCTCAGATATTTTCAGTTGGCTTATGACATGGCATGAAGATGCTGTAATGGCAGGAGTTTGTATTTATCTTCAGAATTTCATTTCAATTTTTGTTCTTTATCTGCCCGTCTTTTCTAATATTCACTGGATACAAAGCAATGACATTGCAATAGACATTGATGTATTAGGTAGGGGATGGTTACTGGCAAAGTAGTGATGATCAAAGGATGACACAATTCTTCCCTTCACATGTATAAGAAGACATTTTAGTTATTCAGAAGAATTATTGAAGCATTGAAGAAGCATTGAAAAATCTACATCCCAATTAAGGTGTAAACTGTGTGGCTTGCAAGGTGCAGGGAAATGATTGTTAAGTCCTCTCTGCAGAGACTGCTTGAAAAATGGCAGCTGTGGGTGCTGTAACTGCAGCAGGGGGAGAAAACGTCACCGATACGAATGGGATGGGAATAAGTGACACCATAACCGCCCATCTGTGTGAGTTTGTCTGTGGCTGCAGGGGTGGCAGTGGTAAAAAGCTCCCAGTTTTTCTGGTGCCCATCAGCATTAATTGCTGCTAACCATCTGTGTACGTGACTATGTCCCCTCGCTGTAGCTGGCTCTCCACATGCTGTGAGGTTCAAAGAAAAAATTTGACCCCTTTTCACACTAGAAGGTTCCTTCCTTACCTAACATCAGCTAGCAGCTGCAGGGGCCTTCTCTATTAGTGGGTCAGTCAGAAGCATCCATCTCCCTCTCCATCTTTTCCTAGTCTCAAATCAAAATGTCACTGGTTTTCCTTTCCTGCTGTCTCTTAACATCCCTTTTTTGTACACTACTCTTTTATTATTTAAAGCAGTGCCTGTATTATTTAATACACTGAGCATTTTTGGGATATGGTTTCCATGAAAGAGGCTGTGCAGCATCACCGTGCTGAATTGTGAAGTAACACCACCTAGAGTGCTTCCCTTCTCTGTTGGAACAACTTTCTACTGCCAAACTGTTCACAGGTTTAGAAAGACCAATTCTAGATATTCTCATGTGTTTTTGAAGTCCATAAACATATATGTATACATATGTGTCTGTGCATATACTTCCATGTGTTCATGTTATCTCTCAGGAGGGTGTGATAACCTGCCCAATAATCTGTACACCCTTTGCTCAGCTGCAGCTTTCTGCACCCTATGTGGTTCATAATGTTTCCTTGGCTGCTCCACCAGCACACCAGACTATTTCCCAAGGAGCTTTTGTCTGTAGCACTGTGTCTCAGATCCCAGCCATGGCTTTTCTTCCCTCCACACCAGACTGGCCACTTCTGCAGATTAAACTGAAGGTTTGTGATAGCATGCATGCCCAAAGGATGAAACAAACTGACTAACCATTTCACAAATTCTGACTCTCTCCTTCAGCCCAAAAGACATTTGTTTTTCTTTATTTTGGGGGAGAGACTGTTTCTGTTATTTCTACATCCTAACTGTTCTTTCTGCTGATCCACCATGGGATTATTTAGCGACTCTGGTTGAATTTTTGGTTTCAGGGATCGAGGACTGTTGTGAGATTTGTTTATTTTTCACCTGTGATTTGTTAGTCTTTCTTTGACTTCTCCCCATGCCTCTCCTCTTCATCTCATTCAGCCATAGGTTTGCAGAGCCTTGGGCTATGCATGCTCTGTGGATCTGTTTTAGTTCCCTGTCAATTATTCCTCCTTGTTTACGGTAACAGCTCATATCACATTTTATTACTGTGGCTCATGTGCCTTTCACATCATTGCTTTCGAAACACTGAATTTATTCTGAGATGCGCCTGGTTTTCAGTCTAGCTCCTCACCATTTCCTAAACCCAGGGGGATTTTGTTGTTGGTTTTGCATCTTTTTTTTCTGGCTGCACCTGTGTCTATGTTCCAGGATTATTGCTCAAGTTTCTGTGGAAAACATGGAAATTTTTTCCTTCTCTTCTCTGACTTCTAAATCTTTTAGTCATCTCTGCCTCTACTTTCTCTCCCTTCTGAGCCTTAAGTGCTGTCCTCCCTTGCCAGCCATTGTGTCGAACACAAAGAATAAATGACCCGGGTGTGTGAAAGCGCTTGCCGACACTTAAATATTATCTTCTCCTGCAGGATATCACAGTTAACCCTGCATCTCCACTGCCCTTTACAACCACCTTATTTTCGTTTTGAGAGAACTCAGCGCTCGCAGCAGCATGGGATTAAGATCTCAGCTGCTGCTGTGTACAGGCAGAGAGCCAGCTTCCTCTCCCATCACGTCACCAAACTGTCTCGCACTTGACCACCTGTATCACTGCATGATTAGGACAGCACTGAGCTGTTTATCCCTCCTGCAGTTCCTCCAAGTCAGTATCCCCTTCTGTCAGGGCTGGATTTCACCTGTGAAGCTGAATTTTCTAGAGGACATGTGATAATTTTAAAGGAGCTCCTGCTTCCCCTTACAAGAAGCTTCCCCTTACCAGGAGGACAGAAGCTCATGTTTCTGATAGGCACTTTAAAAAAACCTGTTATATCTGATGGGGGGGGGGGGGGGGGGG
>JAVSBS010015215.1:0-54339 GCA_033124195.1 Coracias cyanogaster | reverse complement strand
CAAGGCCAGGTTGGACGGGGCTTGGAGCAACCTGGTCTAGTGGGAGGTGTCCCTGCCATGGCAGGGGGGTTGGAACTGGATGGTCTTTAAGGTCCCTTTCAACCCAAACTGTTCAATGAAACAAGGTTTGGGTTTGATCTGACTTCCAAAGGAGTTTTCATCTGGGGGAGGAATCATGTTTTCTGCAGGAGCAGTGTCAGATGTGACCAACGTCTCTTCTCTTGCCTGTCTCCTGAATTTCGGTGGGCAATCCTCACGTCTTGGGGAACACACTCACCACTCCGTTCAATGCTTGATGTTAGACATTGGCAATGATATCATCGTTATGTTTTAAAGGATAACTTTTATAATGAATAGTGAATAAGAGCTGATTAATAAACTAGTAGCTGATGGAATTAGGAAGAAGTTTTCCTTTCAGGAGAGTTTAGGTCCTGTGCTCTGCTCCTGAATCAGTTGGTTATGCCCCTCTTGGAGACCCAGCCTTGGTGGCTGCGGCTGCTTTTTTGACCGGATCGGGCAATTCCCAGGTTTCTGTCTGGAAGTTCAAGGTTTGATCAAGTTCTGGTAATGTCCAACTTCCCTGATGAACAAAAGATGTTTCTTCAGAGTAAGAAAAAATTGCTGAGCCTGGTTATTGGGCCATTTATCCAGTAATTGAGTGCTTTGCTTTTTTATGTAGGGATGATTCCCTTGCCTTATGAAACAAGATATATGAATAAGCTTTCTCTAATCTCTCTCCAGCTCTTTGATTATACGGTGTCCAAAACACAGTATTTCAGACGTAATAAAACTCCTCCTGAATCAGAGACGATGGAAGGTTTTGTCCCTGCTGTTAGCAGGAGAAGGCCTGTGTCAGTTCTGGTCCTTGTGAGGGAGGAAGAAGCCCCGTTTCTGAGCGATGCCCATCTGCGTCTGTGGCTCTCGCTCAAGTCACGTCCTAGGGACAGGTTGTGATCACACCAGGGCAGTTTTCTCTGCTTGGAGCTGTCCATCTGTGTCTGTTTTATCTGTCAACTCACACGCTTGTCGCTGGGATGAGGAGAGTGGTGGTCCTGGACAGCGTCTCCTGTGGTAGCAATGAAGTTCAGAGGAGACAGAAAGACTGAGCTTCCTCTAAGCCTCTGGTTTTGTTTTGTGCTTGGGAATTTTCCCTCTTCTCTCTCACACAATTTGTATGACAGGAAATGGCTCCAGCTCGTGTGAATTACTTTTCACACAATGGAGGTGCAGTCACGCTGTTCTCCACATCACTTACCTTCCTGGTGCCATGCGAGCTCAGAGCGCGGGGCGCTTGGGTAGGCTCTCTCCAGAGGCCCTGCCTGCTTTTGAAGGGTGGAGAGAGCACTGGGTCTGCTCCAGAGTGTCTGCCTGCTACTTACCTCTCCTTTGTGTCTGGAGAGGAGGCTGGGCGTGATTCCAGAAATGGCTCTGTTATGGCCTTCTTAGGCCCAGGTTGCCCAGCGAGGTGGTGGCTGCCCCATCCCTGGCACCATTGCAGGTGAGGTTGGCCGGGGCTCGGAGCAACCTGCTCTAGTTGCAGATGTCCCTGATCTCTGCAGGGGGGTTGAATGAGATGAGCTTTAAAGGTCTCTTCCCACCCAAACTGTTCCTGTGATCTCTTGATTCTTTCCCGATTTAATGTATATTTTCAGGACCATATACAATTCAGCTCCCCCGCCCCCAGCTGCTTATTGTTTGGTGTGTGTTGGAAACCTGGCTCTTAATCTTTAGCAAGTAAATATTCCTGCACTAGTGAACGGGCTTAATGCAGAATGCCACTAAAAAAAGAATTGATAGCGTGAGGGTGGGGTGCACATTCCTTCTCCACCCATTCTGAATTTGCATCAACGCTTTATCGCGTGCTGCTATCAAAATGGGCATTGCAACACGTCCCTTCCAGCTTCCCAATGCCAGAGTCCGTCTGCGCAGCCCGAGCCGGCGTGAGTCACAGCTCACAAGTCGGCTTGTGGGAATATTCATTTAGTCTCCTGATGTTGCCACGGACATTGGGCAGCAAGGTGCACGTTCTCGGTGGGTCACCCATGGCCCTGCTCTCCTTCAAAGCCTGGTTGGGTAGCTATAGTTGGATGCTTGTCAACAATATTGAAACTGTAGTAGGTCAACAGGTTTGGTGGGGTGGACTCTGGTGTCCCTAAGCTTTAAAAGGAGCTTCTTGCATTCTTCTAAAATGACTTGTTGGTTTGGTCACCCTCTGAATTTCCATTCTCTTGCTATTAGTGAAATGGGGTAAGTCGACAGTGGGTGCCAAGTAGGTACTTAAAAGTTTTACTGTCTGCTTTTTGAGAGTTTTGACTCGCAGGGAAGAAATACAGACACAGAAAAGCTCTAAGGAATCAGAACCTAGAACTAACCCCCATTGTGTCATTATTAAAATTAAATCTTTTATTGTCATGATATGGGAAGAAAAGGGTGATCTCATTTTTTCCCTGAGTTCTTGAGGCTGTTTCTCCAGCTGAATGTTGCAGTTGGTTTTGGCAAAGGTCAAGTTTGAGTGGAAGGTCTGATTCAGCAATGAGCGTTGCTGTCCTCAGCAAGCACTGGTGTGTGTTTCATATCCTCTGGCTGGTGTTTGTATAAACTTCGGTAAGTTGTTGGTATATAAATATCCGGAGTTTAAAAGAATAATTCCTCACAACTGTATACAGTGGGTTCCTCCCCATCCCCTACTTTCACACCACTAGAGGTGGCGATGGAGAAGCGGTTCCTCCGTGGCCCGCTGTTCTGTTCTGCTGGCATGTGAGGTGTCTGCCAAAGGGCACCTCTGCCGTTGGGAGGGAGGGAGGCAACTTGGCAAACACAAAATATCTATAGCTGCAGAAAGCTACACGAAGAACATTAACCTGCCCTATGTGTGCAGCCAAGTTGAGCAAACACAACCTGTTGGAAACCAAGAGGTCAAGGCCCTAGGAGTTTTGCTTGTTGTTGAAGGGAGAGGAGATACCTGCACCCTTCAAAATGCTCTAAGGTGACATATGTGGACTTGAGGTGTTTTGTTTCCCACAGAAAAGTAAAGTTGACTGTGGAAAACATGATGTATGTCGTTGTGTGCTGGATGGTGCAGTCAGACCTTGCTGACCGTACAAGAGCAGTAGCTTCTGAGATCTCTCTGCTGAGTGGGATTGGTGTGTCTGTGTCTTCAAGCTTCTGCTGCTCGCTGCTCCTCTGAGATCTATTTATTACTTGGAACATTAGGCAACTCGGGAGGTGATTTTGCTCTGACGGTGCACACCCTGCACTGGGTGTGACAGTCGGAGGCTGGGTCACACTGCTGCCCTGTGGCCGAGACACTTGTGGGAAGCTACCACTTCACTTGGAGGAGCAGGGGCAGAGGAGAGAGGACTTTGTTGATCCAGGGAGGGAGCTTTCAGCCCACTGACGTTGTCTGAAACATGCTAGTGGAGGTGTGGAACAAAAACCGGCTACTTCCAAGCTGGTATGAGGAACAACATAAATCTTCTAGTAATTATTAGACAGATGGTCTCTTCCCTCCTCCACCCCATCTGCACTACACAAAGCTGGTACGATAAGGACAAACACTCAGTCGCCCAGAAGCTCGCCGGCTGAGCATGTGAGTGAGGAAAGATGGTATCCTGCTCCGTGGAGACCTCGCTGTGCTCTCCCCAAAACTACAGTCTCCGAGGGAATGACTTTCCAGCTCCTGGGAGACTAAGGCAACCTGTCCTACCCATCTGGGATAGCTTCGGCAATGTCAGCAAACGAAGAGGAAAGCTTTGAATACGACTATGAAGAGGAGAGTCGGAGGGAACCTAGCAGGCAGAGCCTGGAGATCTTGGAAGAAGGTACTTTTGGTTTCAAGAGTAGCCTGTGGCAATATAGAAGTGATTTGAGTGGTTTGTGGATGGGGTTCTGAGCAACCTGACCTAGTTCGAGATGTCCCTGCTTATTGTAGGGGGGGTGGACTAGATGGCCTTTAGAGATCCCATCCCACGTGATACATTCTATGGTTCTAGGATTTAAAGCTGCTAAATTTTACTTTTTTTTTTTTAAATGTGTAGCCAGTACATTCAGATGAACTACAAGGAAAATACTCATATGAATAGGATGAATCTTTATTTATGTGCACTTCTTTAAAGAAGAAATACATGAGCACCAGAGGTAGGCTATGCAGTACCTTTTGTATAATGAAACCGGGAAATTCCTTCTTTGGAATTACGGTTCATTTTTTAGATGTACATCTTGTGTGTGTTGTGGAACTGTGGGTGGTACGTTGCCATTCTCAACAGGTACTTCTAAAAATGGGTAGAAGAGGGCAGCAAATTTGTGTTTATCCATGAACTTGAAAGCATGTAGAAATAATTCAAGTTTTGTCACTTGACCTTGCAACAAAACTGCCCCCAAAATCTTGTCACACTTGGTGGAGCTAATGGACATCTGCAGTGTCGCAACTGGCCTGTTAGGGTGGAAATGGGAATGTATGTCAACTTTTCAGGGTTTTGGGTATGAAATGCACCATTTATGTTCTTTCATGTGCTGTAAACATTGCTCTAAAATAGCAGTTTTCTGGTAGAGAACTGGCAATTCAAAAAACATGATCATAAAGCTGCTATAAGGGTGCTTTGAAAGACTGTTAGCCCAGAGAATGGGACCTGCTGGGAATTTACGCTTTATTCGCCTCATGGGAAGGAGTTCCCAGGTCCCAAGCCTTGGTGGATGAAACGTGCTCTGTGAATTGGACTTTCCTGTAAAGTCTTCCTCGGGATCAAGGATCCCGCCTGGATTTCAGCCATAGTCAGTAAACCGTCCATCGCTCCTGCTGCGGGTCTCTGCAGGAGGCTGAGTAACTTGTGTGTCTGTGCAAAAAGGTGCTGGAGAGGATCCTGGTGAAGGGAAACTTCAAAACTGGGAGTTGGGGTGTGGAGGAAACATCTCAATTGGCCAACTGACATTTTATTTGATTTTTTTTTTTAGTGATTAAATGGTTGCTGAAGCATACCTGATGCTGTTCTTACTCTTCCTGCTGACTTTGCCTTTCATCCAGATATAAGTGCAGTCTGAAGCTGTTCTTGTTGTTTTGAGATGGCAAATGTTGAGTTCTGGGATAAATTTAGCTCTGTTTTTCTACGGTACCTGCCCCTCAAAGGCTCAGTATGTGTTTGAAATACCTTCCCTCCTCTGCTCTGCATTCAGGTCACTGACACACATTTCTTGACAAGAAATGGATGGAGGAGAATGTCAGGACAGTAATTCAGTGGTTAACAATCAGAAATCCCGCAAGAAAACTTTTCCTTTTGGCAGAGGCGCTCTGCTGAGCTGTGTCAATACGTGGTGTTTGCATCAAGGTGACAGCACGTTCTCTCCAGCCGCTTTTCCTTATCTCCTGAGTTTCATTTGATGGCTATATTTTCCAAGTTACCACATTTGGTTGGGGTTTATGCTCATGGAAGGGACGAGTGTGTGATGTGCTTGTTGGCATTTCCTTTAAGTCGGTGGTTCTTCATCCCAAGCAGACTTGATGCCCTGCTTGGAGGAGCTGGCAGCCCACCAAGTGTTCACTCATAAGCTTCAGGAAAGAAATAACAGCAAAGTTTTTTCCCAAACCTGAGATTTAAGTAATAACATACATTTGTATGTTGGATTAATATATAAATGCAAGTTTAATATTGGATTCACTAAGCTATTTCAGTAGCATATGAGAGAAATTGAGGTAGAAAACTCTTCGAACCAGAGCTTAAATGGTGAGAAAATCTCTTCTAGAAGAATCAGTAACAGCAGCTTAATATTAAAAGATCAATTTTCAAACTACGCCATCAAAATCACATTAAGCTAGGCTGGAGCATTTAAAAAAAAATAAATGGAAAAAAAAAAATCTATTGGCATTGTCTGTTGAACTTATGGTGGGTTGTTTTTCACCGCTCTGATGTGTACTTGCTGACTGAGTATCGCTCACAACGTTCTGTTCTCCCAGGCTCCTCCACGGAGCTCTCGCCCACGGGGTGATGTGACGGTTGTGAAGCGGTTGGACGTTGTGACCAAACGCTCTTTATCCCTCTCTCCCGGGTCACAGCCGCCCGCTGAGCTCCCCACCTGCCTTCTGCAGGGACCAGCCTGCTCTGGGGCTTGCGGAGCTTCTGGTGTGTTCTGCTAGAATTCAGCCTTCTAGCAGGTCACGCCTCAGAAGCACGTTCTTCAAGCTCTGATGACAGTAGTCTCTTAAAATTGAAAGCTCTTGAGATGAACGTGTTCTTCAGGCTGTCTCAGGTGTGACAGGCAACAGCTTCTGCCCCAGTTTAGCCAGGGCTGCCAAAAACTCCTCTTCAGTGGAGGAGAAGCTACTGTATTTATCTTCAAAGGTGTTAAATCTTCCTGGTCTGGGTCAGTAACAGAGCTGATGGTGCATGGTAGGTGTAGTTTTCCGGAGTTTATTTGAAAGAGAATATACTGAATATGGCCCGGTTTCAGAGTTCCTCACGCGCTTGGCTCAAGTCAATGTGGTGCCAGAGTGTAACTGTCAGCGGCTCTAGAACTGAAGCTGTGATTTTTAGCAAGTGTTTTATCCTTTGAGTGCAAAAACAGCCTTTTGGAAATTAAACCAACGTGAGCCGAGGAGTCCCAGTCTGCCAGGATCTCCCGTTGCGGATGTTTGCCAAGTGGTGTCCGGCAGCAAGGATGGTCAGCCAGCCTTCGTGTGCCTTCTCTGCATCTCGATTCCCAACGTTTAGGATGCGATTAACTTGCCGATGTATCTTTGGAGGCTGGAGAGAGCTCTGAGCATCAGTATTAAACTTGCCAGAGATCTGTCTTCCATGAACAGTATTCTCATATCCTGGTGTAGCTCCTGAAGAAATAAATGTTGGTGGTAGGGAAATCCCCGTGCTCTGGAACCTTCTGTGCTAGACTATGCTAGGCAGTATTATCTGCCTCAGAAATTAAATTTTAGCATGACACCTTATCCCCTTTGTGTTTCCCAGGATTTGGAAATAGATGGGAAGAGGAGCAGCGGGAGCTGGGCTTTCCTCTCCAGCCAGGGCTGCTCCTTCAGCTCCTTACCTTGGCCCTGGTGACAGGGGTGGGAGGAGGGATGCCGGGAGCTGGGCCTGAGGATGCCTGTGACTGCTGCCTCCTGGGATTCTTCGCTTTTATTTTTCCTCCCTGAATCCCCTGCTCGGTGGGTGGAGGCTCACTGCAGCAGCTCCCAACAGTGATACTCTCACTCCCTTTCCACGGCTGTTCCCTGTTCCTGGAAACAGCCTTTTACTCCGAGCAGCTGTGCGCCTGTCAGGGAGCGATCTGGGAAGGGACACGCTTTCCTCCCCGAGCACCTCACCTTGGGGCATCAGGGCTTTAGTCAGCTCAGGGCCTGAAAGAAGCTTCCAGTCTGATGCTGCATTAAATAGATGACAAGAATTAAATGCCGAGTGCGTCCTGTCAGCCGTACCCGCGTTGGGAAGCACGGGGATGGGGGTACCCGTGAATGTGCAAGCTTTAAGAGGGTGGGACATGCTGCTAGGTCCTTCAAGGCAGAGGTGATACTCGCTCTGGGTAATGCTTATCTGTTTGTCTCTTTGAGCTATGATATGTCCCTGGTAGCGTGAATTTTATGCTGCCGCAAAAATAATGCAGTAGAAGCTTTCTTTGTTTCCTGTTTAGGATCTGTGACATTTGTTTCACAGCAGTTACCAGAACACACTTTCTAACTCTTTCTGGAATTTTGTGGTCCCCCCACCTGCTGTAGACTTTAAAAAAAAAAAAAAAATAATTATTTATGTATTATCTAACAGCCTCTCCATAAACCGAGAGGTGCAAAGCATATTTGGTTTGGATGTTTGAGTGCATCCCTGCACTTAGACCCTGCGCTTCCCATCAGCCTCAAGCAAAACCACAACCGATGAGGATGCGAGCAAAAAGAGGTCAGTGAATCGGCACTGGGGGGGTTGTATTCCAGAGCTTCGTCCTTCATTTGCTCCTGTTTTATCTTTACAGTGCTGGTACCAGGCTCTCGTCAAACTCCCTCAGGCTCAAACCCTGCTGTGCCGAATCCATTAGAGATGGGGAGTTTGGGATTTTTTTTTTTTTTTTTTTTCCTCACCGATGAGAGCTCAGGATGATTATTCAGAATACTGTGTCTTTTTCACTGGGATTTTCTTGAACACTAAGAAAATAAAATGCTGGTTTAACTTTTTGGTTTTTTTAAATGCTTCTTCTGAATTGCTTTTTTCTTCCCTTGCTTTTCACCTTCTCTGAGGTAGCGAGGGTGGTGAGACACTGGCACAGGTTGTAGATGCAGCAGCACTGGATGGGCTCAAGCCCAGGGGCTTGGAGCAACCTGGTCTAATGGGAGGTGTCCCTGCCGTGGCAGGGGGCTTGCAACTGGGGGATCTTTAGGGTCCCTTCCACCCCAAACCATTCTATGTTTCCGTGATTCTTCCCCACAATCCTTATCTCTGAGGGATGGAGGGCAACACCTCTTTGCCAGTTTTCCGAAAGGAAAACCTTCCTTTTAGTGCATAGCTCCGTGCTTCTGAGCGCCGATCAGAGGGTGTTGACTGGAGGAGGCATTTTATTATATGTGGTCTATTGAAGTTTGTTTCCACCTGGACATTGAAGAGCATGAGGTATTGCTTTGAAAGCCTTCCACACTGGCAGAGTCGTACATGAAGACCTGTTTCAGCAATGACCAACAGAAGTTTGATGGAAATTGTGAGCTGTAAGAGCTATTGGTGACCTGGTTGCTACAACTGTGCTGGTACTAAGTCTGTTGTGATAAGGCTGTGGTGGTACCCTGCCCAGGTAAAGGTTAAACGGCGAGTTCTGAAGGAACAGGCAAGCGAGCAGCCCCGCGGATCAACCTTGATCACTCTCCCAGCTGAGTGCCTTGCTCCTGTCTGGGAGCACTGTCCCTTTCTCAGCCAGGTGTTCCGGAGGTTTTACCTTCACCGCAGCGGGGATGGTGTGAGGCTGCCGTGGTCACAGTCTGTGCTAGGTATGATGTTAAAATGAGCTCGCTAATGACAACCTCAAACGTCTATTTTATAGGAGCGAGGGAATGTTATAACCAAGGGAACTGTTGTTTTGGAAAACAACAAGTGGGTTTTGCTGGCGTCAGGGTTTCTGATGGGTGTTTTATGGCCTGACTTATGAACTGACTGTTTAAAAAAAATTGTGTTTATGGCGACGTTTGTTTTTCTTATCGTGAATAGTCTTCTGGACGTGACACCACCTGTCTTTAGGTGAAGTTTTTATGGAAAGCTTCTATTTAACTCCTTTGTTTGTTGCAGCTGATGTTCTCTGCAAGTTCCTTCAATTTTTTTCTGCAGAATCCTCATTAATCTGCCTAATATAGCTTGTAATTTACAGATGCACGGTATCTTTCCTTGTGCAGTGGTAGAGTTACTCTCTATATTGCTGTGTAATGTTTGCCAGATTATTACTTTGAAGCATAAACTCTTCACTGTTACTTATTTGGGTCAGTGCAATTATCTTTGAGTATTTTTAAACAGCATTCTTTGGAGTTCACTGGCGCTGCTGGCATCACTAAATATTGTTAAATGCTTTCAGGATTCGATTCTCAAAAAGAGAAACAGGAAAATAAAAGGAAATTGTGCTTCTTGCTGTAGTTTAAGCAATTTCCTGATCTTTCAGTAGAGGCAAAAAATCCTCCAACATTTCAACAGATACCTAAGTACTGTTGCATTTGATATATCATTGATGTGCCTTAGTGGTGATGAACTCTACGTTTATGTAGGCATAGACTGGATGTGGATGAATTGGGCAGTGTTGTTTCCTTAGTCCTGGTAATCTTACTGTACTCAACACACTTTTTCTTTCTTCCTTTCAATCTTATTAGGCCTTATCTGTCCCACCCGCCGCCTTCGTGCCACTAGAGCATTAGCTCAGCTGTCAGGCTGCGCTTCAGCTGGCGCTGGCCGGGGTAAATCCCCGCAAGAACGGTTCGTGCTGAGCCGCCTGGTAACCGGCGGCTTCGTTAACAACCCCTTCTTTTCCACAGTTACAAAGTTTGAGGAGTTGGTGCAGCTGCAATAAAAGAGTATGAGGGTAGAGCAGAAAGTGCCGTTGCTTCCTCTGGTTATTGGTGGGTTTTTCAGAAAGCTTGCAGACTTCCAGATGAGTCAGCGTAGCTTCTTAAAGGGTCACCTGTGAGAGCAGACTGAGCTTCCTCGAACTCCCCTCAGCCTAACAAAGCTCCTCGTTCCACCTTAGTAATTAATCATCTCATCCAGTCTAAGTAAATACTTTGAGCAATGCCATGGTCACTACAATGTGGTCTGGGTATTAAAAGAATAATTTATTATCTTACATGCATTTTGTAACTACTTTGCGCTCGCATACTGCAGAATTCTGTTCTTATCAACGTAATATGACATAATATTTCTGTGTTGAACGGCGTTAGTAACAGTATTGGCATTGCTTATTCATGGAATAACTAGTACACGTCATTTAAAGGTGATGTGATGTTATAGAATCCTAATTCTGTGTAAGAACATCAGTTTTCACTTCTTTTTTTTTTTTTTTTTTTAAAGAAATCAAGACACTCCTCTTCAGAGAAGAAAGTTTTAACACTTTAACAGTTTATTCTGGCAGTGACAAAAGCAAATACTACAAAAGAGAAACATTTGTATTTTCCATTTAACCTGAAGCTTTAATTTTTTTTTTAGGGTTTTTTTAGCTTTTGATATATTTATCGAGAAATGAACATAAGTAGGTAACCTAAGACACCAAATGACAACTTAAACTCTTAAAAGGATATTTTCCCTCTACTAGTATTGCCAATATGATTAATGCTTTGTTTTATTTTATTTCCCCACAGTTTTATGTGCTGAAAGAGTGGGCCAGATGACTAAAACATACAATGACATAGATGCTGTTACACGTCTTCTTGAAGAGGCAAGTATGACATCTCTTTAAGGACCCAGACGCTGTATAAAAAGTAGTACATAAAATATACGGTATCACTGCTAAAGACTGGTGGTAGACCGTCCTCCAGCGAGGAGGAACAAGTGCTCGGAGTGTACATACACTTTACCTCATTGGTAAGGTAAATATTCCTTCTAAGTGAAGGTCATTTGTTACCTCGGTCGTATGGATTCATTCCTTGTGCTTATTTTTCAGTTGAGGCCATTTAACTTGCTCTTGGCCAAATATTTGCCAGTATAATGAATAAGGAGGAGGAGGGGGGAGATCATCTTAAAATTACACACATTTTTACTCTACGTGTAAAGCTAATAGTATCACTATTGATGGATTTATTCTCTTCTAAAATTAAAAGAAGTTCCATCTTCTGTTGATAACTATCTCAAATAATGTCCTTTGGAGAGGCCCATGGACAGATAATAAGAAAATACCTAAAATACCTATTGCTCCATTTGTCTCCAAGCCTTTTCTTCTTTGCCCTACATTTGGTTGGTTTCGGGGTTTTTTTTTAATGCCATTATTATGTAAATACTTATTTCTACACCCCTTGGCACTCAAGAAACTTCAAAAAGCAACTATCAAGCTACAATACTTGTGTTCAATAAATGCCATGATAAATTGTTTGAAGTTAGCTGCTTATCTGGGCATAGTCCATTAACTGGTAGTAAGAGTCTCTTACCTGTTTGGGTCCCGTTCCCTTTGGCTGAGGCTTGTTTGGCTGATGTGCGGGTTTGTTTCCACGGCTCCCCCGGGGATGATGCAGCACTCTGCCAAACTCTTTCCTCCCCTGAGTCTGCGCAGCCAGACCCCGGGGACCCGGTCTCCAGACCCCGAAATCGCACTAGAAGGACTTCCTGAGCCAGCGCTCTAAAAGCTGTGGTGTGCTTCCGTATCTAGCTGATAGGGGGAAAAAGGGGGAGCATGTAATAAGTGAAGCTTTATGTGAAATAATATGAAGCTTTAATAAAACAGATTCTTTCAGTGAGCTTTTTCTTTTCTTGGGCCATCATTTCTGATGGCATCCCTCTATTCCTAGGCAGAGGGGCACTTACAGCTCCTTTCTCTGCTCTCCAAATGGTGGTTATCACAAGAGGTTTGCGGAATTTAAGGTGTGATTCCTGCTACCTTCACACACGGAAGAGGAATAAAAACCAAAGCCACCCTTTATCTGTCCTTCTTGCTGGCAAGCTTCAAATGACCATATTGCAAAATTTGGGGAGGGGGAGACAGGAAAGAGAAGATCTCCAAACAACATTTGGGCAGATATTTTGAAACTCAGACTTGAGGTTGGGAACCATGCTGCTGGATGGCTCTTCCTCTGCAGAATCAAAGCTGCAGCAGTATATAGATTTTTTTTTTTTCCACTTTGTAGTTGAGGTGAGTGAAATCACTGAACAACAGGTTGGCTTGATATGTAAACCAAACTTTTTTTTTTTTAAATAACTTTGACCTCTTGTTTTGAGAGATCGTACATAAGATTATATAAAGATTTATTGGCTGGATAACGCCAATGGCTTTCAATGCAGATACGAGCCTGACCTTCAGAAACCGTTTGGACAATGCTGTTTGTAGATAGAGCCGTGATCAATAACCTCTCTTTTTATTTACGGATTATTACATCACTTCCTTTTTTTCCACTATGGAAAGCCTCTTTGTGCAAGTCCGTTGACTTCAAATCCAGGTGATGGGTAGCTGTTGGTTCTGTAGGCTTTGTCATTGATGGATCTGTCACCTAAAGCAGCTTTTAGTTGTAAAATCTGGATGGCTGTCAGGGGTAGGAAATAAGCCCCAAACAGTATTTTCAGTGGCAGGGAGAAAACTCTTCCTGAAATGGTTTTGAACTAGTGGTAAGTGGGGAGTTAACCTTAGCACCATCCCTGGAGGGGTTTCCAGGCCGTGGAGATGTGGTGCTGAGGGACAGGGGTTAGTGGTGCCCTGGCAGTGCTGGGGGAACGGTTGGACTTGATGAGCTGAAAGGTCTCTTCCAACCAAAATGATGCTATGATTCTACATCATCAGCAAGATAAGCTTCTAGTTTTTATTGGTACACGTGTCTAGATGGGTTCTTTCCAATTCTGTGCCCATAGAGGAGAAAGAAGAGACCAAGCATGGCATGAGAGTAAGCGCTTAATGTAGATTGGGCATCTGCTGAAAGGAAAGCGTCAGGATTCGGTTTTGGATGAAAGCAACAATGGGTGAACGTACACAGAGAAGGTGGGAGCTGAGCATTCATCGTGGTGGAATCCCTTCTGCTCCTGCCCAGCTCTCTGCCCATCATTCTGAGGTGTGGAGCAAGTGGAAACTGAAGAATGCTTTGAAATGCCAAGGCTCTTTGGCATTTTTACCGTGCTTCTGAATTCTTTTAAGTGCCTCTAAAGCTCCAGGATTGCCTTCTGCAGGTGACATAATAGGGAATCAGACCTGGTTTCACTTATGCTGTTTCATGATAAACCTTGAAGTTGTGCTTTCATGTGTGTGCTTCAATATTTATTGTTATTGAACCAATATATATGGGTCAGTCTTTTCTGAATAATGTGGGTGTAACATGAGCAGGCATAGAAAAAGAAAATTAGCAAAAAAAAAAACCCAAGCAAGCAAACCCTCACAGAAGGAAAAAAAAGTCTTTTTATTGTTCAGGTGCTTGTTCCTTCCCTTTCGTGACAATTGTACCCTCCCTCTGATCCTTTGGTGAATAAAAAAAAATCTGAAAAGAGTTTTCCTCTCTTACTGCTTCACAGAAAGAACGGGACTTAGAATTAGCTGCTCGGATTGGCCAGTCACTGTTAAAGAAGAATAAATCACTGACAGAGAGAAATGAGTTCCTGGAGGAGCAAGTAGAACACATCAGGGAAGAGGTGAGATTTTTATGCCTCAGTCCTGTATCTGCAGCGATGGGGGGAATTTTCCTGATAGCTTCGCCTTGTCCGTACTTAATTTCCTTGGGGATCCTGTCTGTAGCAGGTCCGTCTGTGCTGCAGCAGTTTCATCAGCCATTTTATAGCATTCCCTTTAGAAATGGGACCAGAAAAGTCATTGGACCTGTTGGCTCAAATCAGGTGGTTTGAGGGGGAAAAAAAACAAAACAAACCGCAACCCTCAAGCCATTGAATTTTGCTCAGCCACAGATTTCATTTTCCTCTGAAACCAGCTGCACTGGTTTGAGTCACTATAGCCAGTGTTTTCTTCCGTTTTGTCCTTGTTCCCCTGGCCTGTGCATGACTGAGGAAGGTGGAGGACAGGAGTGGGCTCCCTCTGTCCAGTCCGGTTTTATTTAGAGGGGCTCAGGAGCAGCGTTAGGAGAAGTGCCAGCAGAAATAAGCTGCTTACCAGGTGGCTTGCTATGTTGGGCCATATGTTCTTTCAGCACCCATCTTTCACGCTGTCATCATGACTGCTTCAGAAACCGATGCTTTGGAGGCAGAGCTCGTCAGGCTTTAAAGCCATGACACTGTCGTATGGTGAAAATCTGCCTTTAGGAATTTTCAGCTTTTCCATTAGTGCAGAATTTTGAATATTTGAATGGAGCGGTAACTAAGACAACTGTCTCTAAGGGCAAGGGGTAAGAGGAGAGAATTCGTTTGGTGGTACTTAAATTCTGTTAAAACTGCCTAAAAATGGTTTCTCAGGGGTATCTGTGCTTTCTGTAATATATAGACAAGTTCTTTCTGGTGTGTGGTATAAAATTAAGGTTTTATTGGTATGTATATCATGGCATGAATAATTTAGCTTCCCATCTTTGACCTACCAAACCTGTCCTGATCAAACCTTCTGGCCATCCCATTAAGTACCTCAAGTTTTTCATAACATGCCATGTGTCGAAATAATACAGAGCTGTGCAAAATGCATTGGATTCTTGAGTTGGTCCTCAGATAACACCACCTCGAACCTGTGGTAACAGCTGAGTGACACAGCCCTCCGGCCACGGTGTTCCAGGTCACGTATCAGAGTCCGTGTTTTGGTGATAACTGGTTTTAAAGTCCAGGTTTGATTTTTTTTTTTTTTTTTTTTTTTCCCCCCTCTGTGTAAAACGAGAGGAAAGGAAAAGCTGAATGATAACCTGAAGTGGCAGCTTTAAAAAGGGAACGTTTGTTTTGGTATGTTAGAGTAAAAGATAATGCCTGGAAATGGCAGTAAAAAGAATATCCTCAGTCCTTTTAATTCACAGAGAAAAAAAATGTAGCTGAAGATGGAGATGATCTAGTGCCCACCCCCTGGCAATCTCTGAATCCTTGCTACTTAAAGAGGCTGAGGGAAGTAAATTGTTATTTTTGGCTCAGCTTTTTAGCTCTTCCCGAAACGGGGAAAGTGAACCTCCTAGAACACAGATTTTGTTTTATGTTTTTCTAAAATGTGGTTGGTTATTTTGGGGTTTTTTTCCCCTTTGCATTTTAGAACCCATGTCTCAGTGGTATCAGCTTGGCGCCTTTGCACATCTGATGACACAGAATAGCCTTTAGTAACGTAAATGACCTTGTTTGCTTAAAATTCTGCATTGAGTCTGCTTTTTGTTTGATGACAATGCAGCTGAAATGTATTTTATTGATATTCTCTAGGCTTTTTTGCCAGTCATAACTACAAGTATAAATATGCCCACCATACAAAAAGCAGAAGACATTAAATAATTATCCGAAACCAAATGTGCTCTGCAATTTGTGCATTGCCGAGCGAAAACTGAGGGCCAGGTCTTGCAGGGCAAGCGAGCAGGTCCGTCTGATCAGGCAGGCTGTTTATAGCTATGCGAGGCAGCTAAAAACTCATCTCTTGCCACTGGGGTCTGGAATTGCAGCTGTAAAGTGTTGTAGGCGCTCCTGTATAATCAGGCTTCATTCTGCTTCGTGCAATTCTCCCTTTTCTTGGAGAATCACCATATAAATTAACCAAGATTCAGTTTGTGGAGCTCACCATTACGGAGTATCTTAACTACCCAATTTTGGTGGGCTTTTTTTTCCTTTTTGATAAGTGTATGTACTAAATATGGGACCTCCACACAGTACTTGACTAGACTCATGTTTTGGAGTCATCAAAAGCCCAAACTACACCCGGACAGTGACTGCAACCTCCAACCTTGCAGCAACCTCAGGATGGCAACCAGGTGATGTTCTGCAGCTCAACAGGCAGTTGAGTCCCAAAAGTGACCTTACGACACAAACGTTCTAGTGATTTTATCTCAAGTCTCTTGTAGAAGTGTCTGTGTCTGAGGTCTGCAACGTCTGTGGCCAAGCCAGAAGGTGACACTTATAATGGATAAAAGTGATGTTTGGCTTGATTGCACCCCATTAATTTCTTGCCGTATCATTGCAATGTGGGTTGTGAATCGAGACTAATGCAATAGTGGGTCAGGATTGCTCACCTTAAAGAAGCTGAAAGAGGAACATGTCTAATAGGAATGGATAATTGCATTTTTGAACTTGTAAAAAAGAAAATTTAATGGCTAATTTTAAAGGCACGCTTCTCCTTCTTTCTAAGAAATAAAGGAACTGATGGTTGTGGTCTGTTCTAGTCTGAGCTTCTTGATTTAGTCTGAAGGTGATGCTGGGAGAGAGTGAATAACTATCTACTTTGGAGTGGGTTTACTGAACAATGTGCCTCGAAAATCAACTTACCGATCCACAAGCTCTTTCTTTGGGCAGGTTTCTCAGTTGAGGCATGAGCTGTCCATGAAAGATGAGCTGCTCCAGTTCTACACCAGTGCTGCTGAGGAAAGCGAGCCTGAGTCCGTCTGTTCCACCCCGTAAGTTGATCGTTCTGCAACATTGGACCTTCATCTGGTTCGAAGCATGTGTAACTTTGGGCAATTTCGTAGCTTTGAAAAGGAGTAAAATGATTTCTGTTGTGGGCTGGAGCTAGAAATGATGCTGAACTTGGTGCATGGCACCAGTTGGAAAGGTTTGCACTGGACCAGCTGGCTGTCCAAGTGCCGGGAAACGTGTGGAATAATAAATAAAGTTTTTAAACGTTCCCTTTGAAAAATCACTCCAAATATCTCGCTGCCCAGACATACTGGCATGAACAAGCTGTATTTTCAGGCTGGTTTTGAGACCTCAATTCAGGCTGTTCTGAAACTGGCCATCATACAGGTGAAAATAAGTTAAAACTGTTGTTTCCATTACAAGGTTGAAGAGGAATGAATCTTCCTCCTCCGTCCAGAACTACTTTCATTTGGATTCTCTTCAAAAGAAACTCAAAGACCTTGAAGAGGAGAATGTCGTACTTCGATCTGAGGTGAAATTGCTCCCTTTGTGTTTTGCTTCATATGTTTGTTCATTAAACGCCAGCACGCAGGTATTGAGGAGTCTATGAAAAGTTGAGAGAGTCTTAACAAAGAGTATGTAATTCCAGGTGACACAGGTCTCTTTGTAGTTGTTGAATCACCATCCTTTGTCCTGCTAAATGAAGGGCGGGCTGAAACAGGGAAGCTACATGCAAAGCAGTTTCCTCACCAAAAGGATGTGCAGGAGCACGGGCAGGTTTTGGAGTCCAGCACCACACCTCGAAACGGGTCTTAGAGGACTGACCTGGTAGACACGGGTGGCTTGAGCTGCAGATCTGATGTTTCTCAGGCGTAGTCTCTCTGGTACACATGCAGTGTTTGTCAAAATAAAAATTGCTAGCCTGAATTCACATTAAATATCTGCTATTTGTGTTTCAAGTCAGGCTGTTAAGTGTTTTAAGTGAGTGTGTTTCTCTTGCCTTTTATTTCTGATAATACTCATTTTTTCACAAACACAGTTTTTAAAAGTTTATTTACTGTTCCTTGTCTGTCAGAAATAACATTTCATAATTGAATATCCTATGAATGATTTTTATTTACCTTTGGGAGAACATTATTGTTGTGCAAACACTTAGCAGAGTACAGCGGAAATACTTTTGAGCTAAGAATGCACGTACAGAAGCAGAGGATTGTTGTCATTTTCTACAGGAAATGCAGGGCCCTTTGCAGACAGGTTGTGTCACATCTTTGGAGAAGACACTGTGTAATGGAGAGTGCTGTGCACTTCTGATGGTTTGGTCCCTCGAAAAAATGGGGGGCTGGAGCGTGTCCAAAGAAGGGCAACGAAGCTGGGGAAGGATCTAGAGCACAAGGGTGGTGAGGAGCAGCTGAGGGACCTGGGGGTGTTGAGCCTGGAGCAAAGGAGGCTCAGGGGAGACCTTCTGGCTCTGCACAACTCCCTGATAGGAGGTTGGAGCCGGGTGGATTTGGCCTCTTGTCCCAGGGAAGAAGTGAGAGGGCAGGGGGAAACAACCTCAAGGTGTGCCAGGGGAGGTTTAGTTTGGAAACATTTCTTCCTGCAAGGGCTGTGCAGGGCTGTGCCAGGCTGCCCAGGGCAGTGGTGAGTCCCCATCCCTGGAGGGGTTCAGAGTGATGGAGATGTGGTGCTGAGGGACGTGGTTTAGTGGTGCCCTGGCAGTGCTGAGTTGATGGTTGGACTTGATGATCTTGAAGGTCTCTTCCAACGAAAATGATTCTACGATTCATTGAGAAGTCAAGCAAGGAAGATGAGCAATAGATTGTTTGAGAGCAAGGCAGGTAGGGTTAGAACTGAGAGAACCACTGGCTGCATCAGTACCCATGTAGTGCTGGCTTCCCTTCCAGGGAGATGCAGTCTGTGCCAGCAAAGCACAGGATGGAGCCCAATCCAAAACCTCTGAGCTCCGCAGTTCTCCACAGATGCAGTCTGTGGGTGTCTGTGCATGCCCCCAGAATTTGGAAGAGATTCCAGACCTACCAAGGTGGTGTCAGACAGAACCAGCTGGACGTAGCCATGCTCCTCCTGGCACCTTAGAATTGGAGCGGAAAAGGCAAAGCAGGGAAGGAGGTAGCACCAAGGATTTATGGGGAATTCATGGTTACAGTGCCAGAACTTTTCAAATGCTATCTGAAGAGTTTTTTAAAAAATACTTGAATGTTTAATTCCATTATTTAAACCAAGCATTAATTGGTTTAATTTGCCCAGGTGACTAGATCAAGCTCTGCATACCAGGCTTTTGTACCTTCGGGCCTTTTTCTTATTTTTAATGCAGAGTGCACAAGTGACCTCTAGTGGGATATAGTGAGAATGGTGCAGGGTTCTCCATGCAGTCACTCTCTGCCCGGTGTTCCCCAGAACAGGAGGGAGGGCAGGCAAAAACTGCAGTTTCTCCCCATCTTCCTGGAGGAGTGATTAGAAAAGCTTGTCGTTCTGAATCAGATGGAAATGCAGCAGCAGACTGGCGAGGAACTAACGTGCTAATGTGGCATGTTTGGTGTGGGTTTCTTGACTAGGCCTGCCAGCTGAAGACTGAGACAATTACATACGAAGAGAAAGAACAACAGCTTGTCAATGACTGCGTGAAAGAGCTAAGTACGTCCCGATTTCTTTTCACTTCTCGTTTGAGGTAGTTCAGTTAAAAAAACAAAAAAACCCGAAACAACCAAGTCAGGTGAGTCCTGGTTTTGGGTGGCACTTACTTGACCTATATAAATGGTTGTGAGGGCTGAAATTTCACAGCAGAGAATTCTGGCTGTAAACAAAATCTTGGTTGCAAAACAGGTTTGCATTGAAAGCGTTAGTGCTGAGGGGAAGCACGATCTCCTCTGCAGCACAAGCACTTTGTCCTGCTGGTTTTGTGTCCTGTTTCTCAAAAATACCTCGCTGTGTGCTGGGGCAGGATTCTGCTGAATCAAGTCATGGCCCAAAAGGCCATCTTTGTGCTTACTTTTCTGCTTTGGTTTTTGTGGCATTAATTGGAATCGCTTGTTTTCCAAGGGGATGCAAACATCCAGATTGCCAATATCTCCGAAGAGTTAGCAAAGAAAACTGAAGATGCTGCCCGGCAGCAAGAAGAAATCACCCATCTTCTCTCTCAGATAGTTGATCTGCAGAAAAAGGCCAAAGCTGTAAGGAATCCTTTTGCAAGCCTACAGTTGTGATTTGCTGCCTTTGTCATTCCAATCCTCTGTAAGCTAAGAGCCTAAAGGACATTTTCCACCCTCCTTATCTGGGTGACCTTGTTTGATGTTTAATATCTAGCATACTTGACTAGAAAGCATCAATTTATTGAAGGATGCATTTATGATATATCAAACACAATAGATAAATTTATTTTAAATATTAGATGTGAAATTCTACACTGAACTTAATGACTTCAGTAAGACGAGTGTCAGTGCGGGTATGTCAGTGGGCACATACTCGTTTGGTTTAGGGTCCTAGAGATCCATTTATCAGGGCACGGATTGATACTGGGTGTTCCTGCATTCATATTTTAAATGTTTCTAAATGGATGTGTGGACTAATATTTCTGCAGAGAGAGTCTCGAGGAAATTATAGGGTAGTGTAGGATACAAACATCCTAGTATAGGATAGAAACATCATCACAGGACGAAACATTACAGTATTTCTAACATTTCTTTGGCGTATTTTAGTGTGCAGTTGAAAATGAGGAACTTGTCCAGCATTTGGGAGCAGCTAAAGATGCCCAGAGGCAGCTCACAGCAGAGGTGAGTACATTGCTGAGTATTACAGTAACGTAGTAGTAGGGCAATGGCTGCTCACTTTACCACAAGGGTTTTAGTTTAAGCTGGGTCAGAAGTATTAAATAATTCTGTGTGTGTATATGGAATGAAGGAGCATTTATGTTCCTGGTAGAGTTCAAACCCTTTTTTTTTCCATTTATCCTTCAATTGCCACACATTTTGAGAAATTGAGGCTTATGGGCTGTATAGGAAACCCTTCAGATGGTGACTTCTCTAGTTTAAGCCTGTCTTGAATAGCGAGGTAAGACAGAGCAGCTTGTTCATGCTGCATTTGTTCAGTGAATAAACCAAAGGCAGCCAGCCCAGGATTGCTGGTTGTCTGCTGGGCACTACTTTCACATGAACATAAACGAGTAAAAGAGAGTGAATGAAGCTTGATCCCCTCAGGATGTGTGGACTGTGTGGTGCTGGAGGTGGGAATGCCTATAGAAGCTTTTCCAGCTGATGGGCTTTTTCTGTCTGTGGTGCTCCACCAGGATTGAGCTGATGCTTCTCCATCCCTTTCTTAGGGAAGACATTAACAAGATCTCTTCTCTACCCCATTATCCTTTACCAGGGTTAAAAGAATTTGCAGGCTTTTAATGATAGTGCAGCCCATAAAGTCTTGGACTGTTTTCTCTACGTTACAGTTGCGAGAGCTGGAAGACAAGTATGCGGAGTGCATGGAAATGCTTCACGAGGCTCAAGAAGAGCTGAAGAACCTTAGGAACAAGACGATGCCTAATGCCATATCCCGTCGGTACCACTCTCTCGGTCTCTTCCCTATGGTAAGCAGGTCTGAGAAAAAACCTGCACACACCAGAAAACGGCCGACCAAAGGGAATGTGTTTGCGTCTGACACACGGCTTCAGGGATAGAGTGTTAGGCCAGACGTGAGCATGGGTCAAATATGCATTTATATACTGTTTAAGATTACCTGGGTGGTCCTTTTTGCATACCTGTTTCTGAAGCAGTGGTGCTGTGCAGTTACTTGTCTTTGCTGCAGTGTTATATCCAACCTGCAGCCAGCTGTGCTTACGCTGTGAATCTTTACCAGATTCTTACACGGTTCTATACATCTTTGTTCTGCATCTCCGGGACTGCAGTGGCTGACTTTGAGTAGGAGCTTCCTGCTTTTCTCCAATATCCTTGGAGATGTAACTTCCTGATAACATAACTAGCGGTTTCCAAGCACGGCATCCTTCTAGTCATGTATGATATACGCTCTAGTTCTTCAGTACTTGAACAGGTTAGACTTATAGTCCTGGTTTAGGGTCGCTGGAAATTCAGTGGTTCATTAACAGAATATTTGTTGCCAATATGTGTTATGGCAACGTCAATTATGGCAGTGTCACTGGAGTGAGCAACCTGGTTTCATCTGATTATGCCATTGTACATTTAAAGCATGAGGCATATGCAGTACCCTCAGCAAACGAGGGAAAAAACGGGGCTCAGAATGTCGAAATAAGTGCAGTGCCTGGCTCTGCTTGCCTGCGTCCCTCTGGAATAATTCCGTTACTCCTGAGGGCGATGAGATCAGTGAAGTTTCTTTTGAGTTGCGTTAATGTAATCAAGCAGCAGAATCTGGCCCTCCTTGTCTTTAGCCGTGTCTCATCTTAACTGCTGAGGAGGAACACAGATTATCCTTGTGCTTGTGAGAGGGAAATTGTCAACAAAAGCTTAGTTTGCTGTTTTGTGTTCCCTTCTGAGGCTGAACACCGGCCCATTTAAAGGGCAGGCATTGGATTATACAAATTGCACTTGCACAAATACAGTTGAAAGCTGCAAAAAGTGGCTTTTTTGTGCTGAGATAGGTTTGTGTGTTTAGTATGAAAATTGTCGGTGAAGTTGGGGCACCTGACTTCTGTTGCTGCCTATGATGGTTTTTTATTTAGGTTTTTTGGCAGCTGTTACGTGTCTCCAGATGGCAAGTACTGAAGCAGCACGAAGCTAAGCCATAATTTGCCACTGATTTAGATCCAGTAATTAGACTTGCAGCTTTCCAGTCAATTTTCACTCTGAAACTTTTCTTTTCTCGGGAATGACACCTTATTAGTTATTCTTTATTATTCTATCTAAGTAATCATTTTCTGCAGTTACATCCTACTAATACTATATTTGTTTTTCTTCTGTGCTTGTTTTTAACAGGATTCTTTGGCAGCAGAAATAGAAGGGTCAATGAGGAAAGAACTGCATTTAGATGAACCCGACTCTCCTGACTTCGCGTACGAATGAGCAGAATTGGCTCCTAAGTGATCAGTTATATCTGAAATCATTTATTATGTGATGAGAATGGAAAAGACAGGAAGTAGTTGAGCTAGGGATTTAGAAAGAGAAATATTTCTGGCAGAGTGAATGATGGAGAGCAAAGAAAATAGATTGTCTGGATGTTGGGGTGGCTATATTTTCTGCTAAAGCCACCAAAAGAAAAAAACCTATATATAGGTTTTGCCTTGTCTCATGAACTTTTTGTCCTCATTCTTGAGTGCTGAGAATGAGAACAGGTTTGGGTTTTTGTGTGTTGCCGTGCTAGTTTTCTTCAGTTGATGATTAGGGGGATGAGTTAAATTTCTCAGATCCTCTCTTCAGGTTTTATAACAGAATTTACCAGGTAATTATTGATCTAATCCAATTTTTCCGGAGAGAACATCAGTGCGGAGAGGGAGTCAGAGCAGTTGGGTGCTCACAGCGTGCTGCCCGTGAGGCCTGTGCTGAAAGTTCTCTTGAGTTAACCCAGAGAGCGGTTTGAAACAAGTTAAGTGCCTGTGACAGCCCAAAAGCCATAGATAGATGGAGCTTGGCAGAAACGGCGGTTCCACGTGTACTCCAAGAGGTTTATCTCACCTATTTGTGCAGAGCGTGGACCGGGTAATTTGAGAACAAGTTAATCCTATTTAGGGGATATGTTGGAGAGACGGAACTTACAAAGGAAGGACAGTCAGGGTCGGTACAGTGGCAGCTTCCCAGAAACCTCCTAAGTATATTTACACAAAGCTTGACATACACTTAAACCTTCTCTGAGTGTGAGCCAAGAATCGTAAATAAGGCTTTGACAGAGTGAAATGTTAATTAGAAAAATGGTATTATCAGGGAGGTGTGAGGATGCTCAAACCCCATAGGATCCCTTTGTCCTCCCAGAGTAATCTAACTTGAAGGTAGCTTAACTTCTTTAGAATGTCCTCTACACCGTTATGCATGCACCAAAGATGGGATAGCTTTTGTTGGTTCCATGGCTTGTCTTGGTTTTATTTGTTTGCTCAGCAGTAGTAGCTGTAACCTCTGTGGGACCATTTATTGATAGATGCTCTTATATTCAAACTCTTGGAGATACGCAACTGTAGACTCATAGCCTGCACACAAAGATTGCAACTGTGGAGCACTCGTGGACAGAAGGAGAGGAATTGGAATGGCATTAACTAGTATAAGGCGTGCTGTCGATGTCGTCCCCCAGCAGCACTGCCTTGAAGCTGGAAGGGACGTGCTGTTGTCACGTTCAGCCATTGTCGAGCTGTGAAACAAAGCAGCAATGACACTTCTGCAACATGAGGTAGGATGAGTTTATTTTGTCAGGAAATTGCTGCTGGAGTGTCATCGGATCTTAATCTTGAAGCAGGTGAACAAGTGTGTTAGGATAGCAGGACAATGGTGATAAAGAATGAACTGTAGAAGTAGGTCAAAAATGAGGTTTCCAGACTTGACAGCCTCTCTCTAGACTCTTGGTCCATTCTATTTCTGATTATTTTTTCTTAAATGCTGTTTAAGGGAGTTGGAAGTTGGTTTCAAAAAGAAGACAGGCAGGACTTGCTTGCATAGAGATACTCAGTAGCGTGAATTCAGATTCTCTTTTAAAATAGCCAGTTCATAGTTTGGAACTGAATGGAGATAAATTTTAACAAGCTGTTCCCTGTTTCTGTGTCCTTTCTTAAGAAGACACTGTGTGATTATTAACTCTGTGTGTGTCTTACCAGTCATCAGAAGCGGGTCTTCGAGACGGTGAGAAATGTTAACCAAGTTGTCAAGCAGAGATCCATGACTCCGTCCCCAATGAATATCCCAGGCTCTAACCAGTCCTCTGCTATGAACTCGGTCATTTCTAGCTGTATCAGCACTCCACGCTCCAGTTTCTACGGGGGAGACATCTCTAACATTATGATAGACAACAAGACCAACAGCATCATCCTAGAGACAGAGTCCTCTGACAACGGGTCAGTACCGTAGCGCTGGACTCGGCTTTTGCTTTGTTTCTGACGTCAAGGCAAAGTGTTTACATTTTTCTTTGGCTTACATAGTGCGGTTAAATGACATATATCTTCCAAAATTACTTGATTTTGTGCTTATATTTCTTGACCATTGAGGCGCTGAAGGACATGGTTTAGTGGTGCCCCGGCGGTGCTGGGTTAGTGGTTGGACTCCATCTTAAAGGTCTCTTCCAACCAAAACCATTCTATGTTTATTTTAAAAGGAAAGCTTTTGTGAAAGTGCTGTGCACCAGCTCATGCCTGTTCTAAGATGCAGCATCACCAGATGATCTAAAACCACCCTTTGACTTTGCAGCCGTGGGTCAACACTTAAAACTGATCACTTTCACCATTTTACATTCATGCCAGCAAGTTCTGATCTAAATTGTAGCTACAACTGAAAACAAATGATCCGAAAACCAAATGAAGTGTGTAGGTCACCTAATATGAAAACTTCTGAAGGAAGCCGGTCAGAACTTTGCTCCTCTAGCTCCTTGTCTCTTCCCTCAGTACAGCTCCACGCTATGCTGGGTATATTTTCCAGTAAAAGCGACACAGTATCTCAAAACTATGAATATTTGTCAGCATAATATACTCTTGTGGCTCGTTGTGCAGCGTTGTCCTTCTTACTTGAGCTTGTACAACCACAAGAGGTGTACAACAAGTAGACAACTCTCATCTCTTTGTAGGAGGAAGCTCTTAAGTAAAGCGCAGCTTTACCAGGAATTTCCAGGCAGAAACTAAGGATTCAAATTGGTTTTAGTGTGAAAGAGAAAGAGAATATTGATGTTTGCCTTTGAGCTCTGTGGACAAGTAGCAAGTGTTTTCCAGACAAAGAAATTTAAAGGTATTGGTGAATGTCTCAAAATTGTGATGTGGAAGTTCTAAGCATCTCTGAGAATTTATTTTTCTCCCTCTCTTCCCGTTTTTTGTTTGTGTGTCCCCTGTTTAGAAATGAAGACAGGATGAAGAAGCCTGGAACTCCAGGGACCCCAGGCTCCAGTGACCTAGAGACTGCCCTTCGTAGGTTGTCCCTTAGGCGGGAGAATTACCTCTCGGAGCGAAAGTTCTTTGAAGAAGAGCAGGAAAGGAAGTTGCGGGAACTGGCGGAAAAGGGCGAGCTCCACAGTGGTTCTGTCACCCCCACAGAGAGCATCATGTCGCTGGGAACTCACTCCAGATTTTCCGAATTCACTGGATATTCAGGAATGTCTATCAGCAGTCGCTCCTACCTGCCAGAAAAGCTTCAGATTGTGAAACCACTAGAAGGTGATAACAAAGGGCCTCGCCCTTTATCTGTTCTTCTTAGTGACTCTTTGTGGTCTCTTATCCATCACCAGAAAGCAGGAAATCTTTGCAACACCTATTCTTTTTACTTTAGAGACAGTAACCCACGCTGTTGGTTTGAGATCTTCTAACTACTACGTTTTTCCACGAGCCTTAAAAGCGGTAGGAAACAATTCCAGCCGGGGCAGTAAAATCAACATCCCAGGTCACACGTGCTTTGGCAGCGCAGCTTTACACCTGACCTAAATCTCAATGTTTCCCCTTTGTACTTAGAAAAGGAAGGTGATTGAGTACCTGAAATCTAAGAGTATTAGTTCATCAAATCTCAGGTCTGCAAATAAGCGTCTGGAAAGACCTTTACCTACTTCAGTTGGTCTAAGACGACTATTTTTGTGATTAAAAATGACCTCTGGATTTTAATTGGCTCTGTTGAGTGGCACACGTGAACCTCTGTGGTTTTGTTTGGGGTTTTTTTTAAAGTCAAATTTCCTCCATATGTTGTCTCGGAGAAAGGCAAGATATCGGTAGCTGGTAGCCAGGGCTGGAGCTTTTTTCAAGGTGCATTTCTGTAGTCTAACAAAGCTGGCCCAGCACATACAAGCGTATAGTCCGCCAGGCTTTCTTCAGTCCTTTCAGGTTGTTGCTGGAAGCTAGATGAGTAAATTCCGTCAGGTTTTAAACAAAACGACACTTCTCCTGTCATACTTTACAGATACACTAGTTACATATTTAGCTTTGGTTTCTCTCTCTAACAAATTCATGTTACATTGCATTGTCTGTGCGTGTTTTAACTGCAAAAGTTGCGCTTTTTTTTTCCATCTTCTTAGAAGAAATTGATTTCATCCCTAAGGAGCATTTAGCATCACACATAACCAGAGGCAAAATTAACCCTTCTTGTGTGCTGGAGACAGTCGTGTGCTGTATCCACCTGTTCAGCTGAAGCTGTAGCCGTAGCGCACCAGTCCATACCTTTCAGCAGATTATAGTGGATTCTTTTCATGACTGCTTTTAAAGGATCATAAAAATTCTTGTACCATGTGAGGGAAGGGATGATCCAGCTTTGTTTCAGTTACTGGTTGCTACCACTGTAATAGATTTCTGTCACCATCCCATTATATCTGCTTTTTTTCTTCCAATAAACTCTTAAAGTCTTCATCATCTTTCTCTCTGTCTGGGTTTTTCTTTTTCCTGGTTTCGTTTATTGTTCTCACTGGCTTGGTTGTTTTTTTTTTTTCCTTGAAGTTGTTGCACCTTTTAAAGTACTTTTCATGTTTGGTTTTAGATCTCCTTTGTAGCATGTTTGTGTCTGTTTCATAAGTTTAGCGTTTGTTATCTTTTGTTAAATGTTAGTTTATGATTCTGTTCCTCACTTCAGCTTAGTTTCTTTCCTATTTGTCACCAGATTTAATATTAATGCTTTTCAATTTCATGGATACTTTCAGGCTCCTGGTGCAAAATAGCTTGCTGCATATTTACCAGGAGTTGTGCCTTTGGGTTTTATTACTATTTTCCTAAGGGTGCTCAGGCCGTAAAACGGACAAAATAAAAACCAGTGCTGTAATAAATTTCAAGTTACTGGCTTCTACTCCTTAAAGTAATCTTTTAAATTCCGCAGTAAAATAAACAATGTGGCAGAAGCACTAAGCTTTCTCCAACCCCCGTCGTGATCATGATCATGCAGGTATCAGGAACAGAAAAACAAATTTCATTTACTCCATTCATATGCTTATTTTGCTCTTATTTCATCTTGCTGCTTTTAAATGTTAAATAATATTAAAGCAGTTCTGGTGAACATCTTATATCTGGTAAATGTCTTGTATCTGGTGCATCTTACATGTCCTGGTAGATATGTTAGATCTTTCCTGTGGAAATATATTATGAATTAAATGCTTGTCCTCTGCAGAGTTTTTCTGAGTATAAGTTTTGGTGAAGTTTAAGGTGTAAAAGATTACATCTTGAGAAGCTTGCCCGTAGAAGTTCATTAGCAACAGGGTTTTATACTTGCATGCAGCGCAGAAAGAAATTTTGATTTATCTCGTTCTTTAATTTTTGAGGTTATTCTCATATAGCAGAGCTACTCCATGCTTAGGACTTGACAATGTCTGACATTTTCTTCACATTCTGGAATGTTGTGGGTTTTTTTTTTTATATAGAAGCAAAAACTTAACGTTTGTGACACTTCATAAAGAAATACAAGTTAGAGGGATGTTCCTTTCCTACAGTTATTTATTTTGGGGTTGTAATGGTTTCTACTTCTTGAGGCCCAAGGGTGCAAACTTACTTTAAATAAATAAAAGAAAAGCTAGGTTCTTCATCAAAAGTAATCTAGGAGATCCGTCTGTTTGGAGCTAAAATCTACAGATTTTACAAAGTGAGACAGGCTTGATTAAAATGCTCCTCACTGATCCCAGTCTTTCGAAAGACTTCCCCTGTTCCCTTCTTACATCCAACAAGCTTCCTGTAACGCCAGATCCTTACTGTGAAATAAGTTTTTCTCCTTCCTTGGGATTTCTCTCAGATCCAAAGCAACGTATATGAGCCATCCTTTCCCTGGTTACCACAGTGGTTTAGATTTTTACAGATGCCGTGCAAAGAACGCAACATTCTTGGTCTTTGAATGCTGGTGAGATGTTTGTAGGCCAACTTGAGCGTGTCCGTATTCTGCTTGGGGAGAGGGGATGGGAGCAAGACAACAAAAACCGCTCTGATTGGAGCTGACGGAGATGCTTTGTGTCATAGGACCTGGAATGTGTAGTTTTAAGTCACACGTTACAGCACAGTAGTGGTTGGTGGGCACCAGGAGAGCATAGGTCCTCACAAGCAGTTTGGTCACTGCTTCAGGAATCTGATAGATTTCACTGGACCCATCTCAGTGTATATATCAATTTAACTCCGTATGTTGCTGTTTCTGCCTCATTGTCTCCTACTGAACGCTGAATATTGAACACTTTTTCTCTGTAAAATGCACCTCTTTCCTCAAACCATTTTTCCGCCAAGGATGGAGCTACAGGTACAGTAGCATTTAGTCGCGTAGTAGTTGAGTTCCTGTAGTGTAGGGGCACAGCTCGGGGCCATACAAGTATTTAGACTTGACGTATAGGTCAGAGGCGTTCTCCAAAGTCGATGTGGCTTCCTGACGTATGGTAGAAAGCTGCAATTGCTGTGCAATCTACTGTCCTCCACTGGTAGTAAATTCTGGCGTCTTTTCAGCACCTTTCTTAGTGTGAGCTTAGCGTAGGAATATGTGGTGTGTGCTCCTCTTAGAGCTTTCTGTGACCGTGTTTAGACCAACTGTTAAATTTCTTTCTCCTCCTGCTTAATCCCGTGAGTTTAGGGGATGAGAGTATTGACGGGGAGAGGCTGTGCATGTGCACAAGTACACGCCACGTCGTACCACCAGACTTTGCCTATCAAAGTGCTGATGTGGTCAGTTTATCGATGCGGTAAACCAGCCCATTATTTTGAAATACTGATGTGGCGATGCTGAGGAGCTGGTGAAGCAGTTTTGCCGTGTCTTCCTAGAAATATTAAACCCAGAATCATTAAAGGTTTGGAGCTCCCAATCTTTTGGCCTTCTGGATAAATAAAGTGGGATTTTTCTGCCTTTTTTAGGGTCCTGGATTGATTATTCATTTATTTTGCTTGTCTTTCTGTTCCCTTTCAAGGTTCTGCCACTTTGCACCACTGGCAGCAGCTGGCTCAGCCTCACCTGGGTGGGATCCTGGACCCGAGGCCCGGGGTTGTCACTAAGGGCTTCAGGACCCTGGACCTGGACCTGGACGAAGTGTACTGCCTTAATGACTATGAGGAAGATGAGACAGGTGACATTTCTTACAAGGGCCTAACTACCTCGACGCCAATTCAGCACACAGAGACCTCAGGTGAGAGGTCACAAGCACAAGTGACTGTTTCAGACAACAAGAATAACCCCCGCCCATCTCAGGCTTTCCCAGAGGAGATGCAGGAGTCCGCGACTGACGATGATGAGGGGTCTGGTGAGGGAAACTCCTTAAGTCCAGTAAAACTGACATCTTTACAGGATTTTGATTACTGGGCCATTCTCACGTCTCTCCAGAACAGCATCCATAGTATCGCTTTGTGTGTAGCATCCGCACGTTAGCGCGTGCAGTAGTTAGAACATAACCATTCTAACATTGCCTCAAAAAATCTTTCTTTAGTAATCTTTTAATTTGACTTTTAATTTTTTTTTCAGTAACAGCATCTGTGGTCAATATTTTACTCTATTTTGATAAGAGAAGGCTGCTAAAAGGGAGTGGGTCATTCACAAACCTTTGTGTGGCACGAGTGCAAGTTGTATGTGTATTTAGTGCACAGTCTTTAGTGTATATAATGTATAGATGATCTATATTTTGTACGCCTGTAGTGCAGATACTCTTCTGGCTGTTCGTAAGAGGTGATGCCATGCTTTAGATTTTTGTACTTTGGGGAAAAAACCAAAGGTTTGATGAACAAAAGGTGCATCACAGTTGCCTTCACTGAAACAAGTGGAAAGTGCCTTGGAAATCAAGCAGAGAAATTCCACGAGTTTAATTCCGTTACCTCGTATAAGTTACCTGGTTTTAAATTCCCTTTCAGATAAAGAATTACGAGGATGTTTTTATGCAGCAAATAATGACATTACCCTCACTCCCTCTTCACCATGCTATTAAATTTTATCCCTCCTATTTATACCAGATCAAGATTTAAACATTTTCAAGTGACGCAGTGCTGCACGAGGTATTAGATGGTCTGAACTGACACGCACGAGGTTACAGGTTCTCAGGCTGTAGACATGTTTTGAGTTTGTGTGATTCTTTATTTGTTATTGTTTTGGAGGGAGTTTTTTGTTTTAATAAGCTGTATAGGAATGTTAGTCTTCGTTAAGATTTGCCACTGCTAAAGTATTGGATTTAGTCCAGAATCAGACAATTACCAGAATTCCTTTTTCTTCAGACCTCTTGTTTTTACATAACTACTTTAAATGAAGACACTTCCTTCCCTCTCCTTTTTCTGGAGCAAACCGTAACTTATAATTTGGCTGGTCTTTGGAAGATTAGATTGTCTCAGGGCTAGACGGTAATATTTCTGTTACTTTTGTGGCGTGCAGAGTGTGTTCAGCTCTCACTGTGGAGTGCTTTCAGCTATTAAATATAAGCTACTTTTTGCAGTCAGTTGTAATAATATTAAACTTTGAATCACAGAATCAGTTTGGTTGGAAGAGACCTTTAAGATCGAGTCCAACCGTTAGCCCAGCACTGCCAGGTCACCACTACCCCGTGTCCCTCAGCACCACATCTCCACGGCTTGGAAACCCCTCCAGGGATGGGGACTCCACCACTGCCCTGGCCAGCCTGAGCCAGGGCTTGACCATTCAAACCATTCAAGTTCCCTTTCTGTTGGCAAAAATTGTCTTTATTCTAGGAGATCTATTGCCCAGGAATAATTATTGTGTTAATTTTTTTATATTACTATGGAAATAATGCCTCTGCAGGAGGCCAGAAAGTATCTCCCAATGGTTGCCGTTGGCAGACCATAGATGTGCCAGTCCAGAGCTACAGGTCTTCTAACCTGAGAACAGGTGGTCTTTGGAAAGATGATGCCTACAAGGAGCGTTCCCAGCAGGTGTAAGTCATCCTAGTCTTTTGAGTAGATGTCTGCTCCACTTGATACGTGTGCTTTGAGGCTGGTGTCATACTGGTTTTGCCCTGGAGATGTTCTCTGGCAGAGCACTGCGAGGTGCCACTCTCACTGCCATTTCATGGGCGTGCAAAGCACTGCTCGAGATGAGCCCAGGAGAAGACACTTTACCATCCAGGCTCAGGAGAGCAGATGTTGCTGGTAGTGCCAAAGGTGTCTTGTAGCCAAAGTAAATGTGTTCAGAGCAGGGTATCAGTTGTTCCTGAAGCGATGGATAGTCAGAAGTCATTCTGACTAAATAAGTAGTAGTTATGGCCTTTGGGTTTTCCTGTCCCTGCGTTGAAACCTGTAGTATCCATTGATACATAAAATAACTTCCTCGCAGTATGTGCAGATTATATCCCAAGTCTAGCAGTGAACATTGCAGAAGAAACCAACACACGTGACTGATGACCTATGGTTGGTCTGTCAGAGCTACGTGCTGTCTGTGGGCTCAGGAACTTCGTGGGAGATGGCCAATTCCAGGATCACTGTTGTAGCCTGATTCCCAGGAATAGGTTGGAAATTGTGCATCGTTTCTGTAGAATCTCGACATAATTGGAACGGTAAAGAAGTTACAGGACACAGCGATGTTAATACCATCTAGAAGTCGTTTTTGCAGCACAAATCTTTAGTAACCTCAATGTCTATTTTTTTAATTTTTTGAAAGAAACTGTAGTATCTTATAAAACTGTGCAGCGACTGTTTTGGGGAGGAGTTATTGGGTTGGGGTTTTTTGTTTTGTTGTTCTTTTTTTTAATCCATTGCCTTTCAGGTTTCCCTTAACCAACCTCGAGTCATTCAAAGCACTTAATAATGTTGTGAATGTTCTTACTTCAAAGTTGGAAGGGCTACACTTGATTCAGCGTGTGCTGGTGTGGGATGCAGGCTGGTCTGTTGGTGCCTGTGTGCGTTAGTTCCGCTGCTTTGAACACAGCAGCACGGGATCCACCCTCTCGTGCCTCGTGTTTAGACCTTACCCTCTCCAAACAGATGCCTAAAATCCCAAAACCACGTCATGAATGTCTTACATTTGAGTCGTTCTCAGCAGGGTTACTAAACGTGCTTCAAAGAGGTTACGTTGTACAGAAAAAGTAATAAATTTTGTATGTCTTCTTAGAACTAAGGTATCGATGCATATTTAAATATATCTTTATTTTCAAACAGCGTGAATATTTCACAGAAATTCTTTAAGAGACGTTGGTCAGCAGTTGCTATCTGTGCCGTTAAAAGGCTAGAATTTTAATCTGGGGATCCTAGCCTTCATGAACTCATGTTGAAGCCGCATTAGATACCTTGAAGTCGTTTTATATCTGTGCTCCGTGGTTATATACTCAAGAGAAGGAGACCTCAGCCAGAAAGAAGCTAAGAAAATCCTGTCCAAAGAATACCTGCCTTGGTTCATTTTGTCTTCTCTTGCTGTTTCCAAAGACAAAATAAATGGCAAGTTTGGGAATGCAGATATTCAGAAAATCATTTTCTTGTCGATTGTTTAAGAAATGTAGCAGGAGTAATGCTCTTGGCATGGACGTATGGATTCTTGGAGGCTTTGAGCGTTCATGGTTACCCCTGAAACTAGGGTTTTCCAATGGATGTCCCAGCAGTGTTTTCTGAAGGACATCTGAAGGCACCTTTCAGTGCAGGTAGCACTGGGCACCAGAGCTCTCACCTTTAGTCCCCTGGAAAGGATGAACTCTGCTGAATTTAGAGAGGACATGAAGCAGCTCTCGTGTCCTGTGGACCCTAATGGGGTTTTGTGACCTAGTTTTGGGGAATTTCCCTCTGTCCAAGGATAAGTTGGCGTCATAGACTGGCAAAAGCGAAGTCCATAGCTTGAACAGTGGCGCTGGAGGGAAAAAGTGCCTCTTAATGGCCCTTCATTATCCTCCTCCAAAGCAGGCAGAGCTTTTTTTTTTTTTTTTCCTATTCAGCAATAAAATAAACTTCTAATGCTTTAAAGCATTGCTCTAAGGAGTCCCCAGCCTCCAGTCACTCCATCCCTGTCTCAGCAGCTGAAGAGCTGCCCAGATTCCCCTGCTCTCGGCTGAAGGAGCCGTGAACCAGGTTTCCTCCTTTTGTTAAAACACACCAAAAAAATGATGAGCAGCAGCGTGGCTTGCTTCAGAGCCAGACTAAAGTGTTACCTTTGGGCCAGTCTGGATCAAGTCGTACCCTGAAGATTTCTGATTGATTTTAATTTTTAGCTTCATTTTTGCATAAATCTCTATTTGCCAGAATAGGTGTTTATATAAAATGCAAAGGACTTACTGGCCGCTGTGAGCTCTCTGCACCCTCCCCGATCTTCTGGGAGAACCATCTGCTGCAGAAGTTAGTGGTGGTTTAGCATCAGGACCTCTTACAAATCTTCCTCAAACTCCATTTGCCCGGACTCAGTTTTGTGGATGGGTCCAGCCTCTACTTGACCTGCTGCAGCTTTGCACTTTCCTCTACTCGAGCTGGTTGAAAACCCAGGTTAGATGGTCTTTTGAGGGTTCCCTGAGCAGAAGATTGTCCTAAACGCATCCCTTTTCCTGTTGACACCCAGCAGAATGGCCCAGAAGCTCCAAGTGCTGAAGCTGGAGCTGAAAGAGCGCTGAGCTGTATAAAATCAGCGTTTTATTTGGGTGGGAAAGCTCTGCTTTACCAGGAGATGGAGCTCTCTGCTTTTTTTTTTTTTTTTTTTTTCAGTATTTTAAAAGATGTTTTAACCACAGGAGAGTCTCAGCTATAATGTTTTGCATTTTTTCCAAACTTCTTAAGAGTTGAAAGAGCTTAAAAAGGTAAAGAACCGTTAATAACTGAAAGAGAAAGCATGACCCAGTGGCAAGGTTCAGCTGGAATTTTAAATTAGGGGGGAAAAAGCACTTACTGTTTGTTGGTTTGTTTTTTTTTTTTCCTGGTGGATAAAATGACGTAATGTTTCTGTGACTTTTGGTAAACACTGAATTTATGTACTGATTCTTCTTCATACAGCTATGAAGCCTCATTGTTAATCATCTACTACTTTGAAAAAGGAGGGTTTGAATAAAATGCTTGGTTTCAGACACACAGAGCAGATGTTTGTATTTAAAATAATACCTTGGGATATGAAAGTAGTCTCTTTACAATAAATTGCTGTCTTGCTCCCTCACAATTTTATACCAGCTGAGGACATGGCCATTCTTCTGTAAGATGGCTGGGTTAGGAATGAACCGTTTTGTTTCTATTTTATAAACTTTGTTCATTTACAGCAACAGGTTCTCACTCTCTTTGTATTGTGTCCAAAGGATGGAAAGTGCTACAGCAATATGATCCACCCCATTGTTGACTGATGGAGGATGAAGCTGGTACAGGACTTTCTTAGTGGTATTTGAGGGTGGAATACATCCTTGGAAATCAATTTATTGATTTTTTTTTTTTTTTCCTTGATAATTTCGATTTGTCTCTTCTTATTAGAGTCAGTGATTTCTCTACTTTTAGCAGCCTTCTCCTATCCCGGACTCATTGAGAGCGATGAGTCTCGCTTTGCTCGTGCAGCTCTGTACCTGCTCCCAAGCCAAGGGGCTGCCGGTGGATATTCCAAATGGGGAGAAATGCACTTTGTTGTGTCGCGGCTACGTGCTTTGGGTTGAGCTTGGGCTCTTCAGCCGGCATCGCTTAATTCTGGCCTCTATTCATCATCCAGGGATAACTGCTTGGTTTCTACTTGATTTACGTTAAGTCCTGTGGTTTTGCTAAATAACCAATCTTTCCATGTCCAGCTATTTGAGCTCTTTCTCCAGATTTTCTTTTAACCCTCTACAATACGGGGAGAAAATCATGATTGCTAGGCTGTGCTCCCTTGTAATAGCTTTTAATAGTGCTCACACTAATCTCTAAAGCTACTGGATTCCCGAAGCATCCTAATTCCCGTCTCTGGAGGTGAAGTAGAGCTTCTTGTTACGTTATGCTGTGCTGGCATCCGAGTGCTTTAACATGACACTCCGGTGGGTTTTTAGAACGATCCTCCTTTACAGTGCAGTGCGTGACGAGGAGTGCCCTCACGCTGTATGCTTCCCCACTTCTGCTTCCACTCCTCACCCTCCCCGTGCTCTAGTCCTCACGCCGCTTATATGTGTTCTTGGAGGCCCACCTAACTGCACACAGGCTGTTTTGGAGCTGGGATACTCGATAGACCAAAAAAAAAAGGGAACACAGCCACCGTTAAGGCTTGCCTTGCTTCTGCTCAAGCATCTCTGGAAGCTCAGAATGGTGTCTGGTCTAGTCGGTCTGTCTGTCCTTTGCAATGTGTCGAATCGTTGTGGAGTGTGGTATCCAAATGTGGCTTAACCAGGGAATGGCTCAGAGGGTCGGGAAGGACCGGGAGGGAGGGAGGGAGGGAGCTGCACACGGGTTTTCCTGTGCATGTCTTCTGACCACGGCAAACTTTGGTGACTACGTAAGAGAAATTATGCAATCATGATGTCTTTGATGTGATATTTAACTCTGGGTGGTTTTCAACCAGCTTTTCAGATGCATGGCTCTTAAATTTCATAGTTATTTTGCAACGGCCACAGCTGCATTGTACAGCAGGTTAGGGTAGCCCCGGGAGGATCTCTAGCAAAAACCAAGAAATTGGCCCAACTAATTTTCCTTCAATTGAGCTGTATTGCTTCTTTCCCAAGAAACTCACAGGGTGGCATCTTTCCAGCCACATTTGTGGGGATAATTATTTGCGATGCTGTTCACAAATACTCAAAACCTGCCGTGTTGTGCAGCTGAGGATATATGTTCTTAACCTGAACACATGCACAAGAGAAGTATCACAGATGAACAGTAGTGGATCCAAAAATCCCACCGCTTCCCTTAGTGTGGACGTGAAAAGTCAGATACAAACAAGCTACGTGTGTCTGTCCCCTCTCCACCCCACCAGTCCGTATTCCTGGGGCCTTAGCAGCTGGATCCATTACTGAGAAGTCATGGGGACACCTTTGTGTGGGATCAGTCTAAGAGCTGAAATGCAGGAGCATCCAGAGATCTCAGCACTCCTAAGCTGGCACTAGAAAATGCTGCTTGTCATTGCCCACCCATGAAAGCTGCTAGTTCAGACGAGGACTTAGCACTCCAAGCACTGCCTTGCCCAAGTTTGCTTGGAGCAAGACTTCTCTGCAGTGTTTGTGATCCCTGGGAAGTTCCAGCAGAGCCTTCTGGCACTGGCTTTGGAGTCCTACCTTGTTTGTTTTGGAGAAAAAGTGTCCGTTAGGACACCGTAACGCTCCTCTATTTCACATCTCTTGCATTGATCCCATCTGAGGTACCTCATCACTTTTTTTGCATCTGTCTTGTCAGCACACAGAAGTTTGTTTTTTTCCCCCCTTTTCTGTGTAAAACGCAAAGAATTTGCTTTTTTTTAATTTAGTACCTCATCCTGGGAAGTGCATGTCACAAACCAACTCCACCTTCACCTTCACCACCTGCCGCATTCTGCACCCTTCCGATGAGCTCACACGAGTCACACCAAGGTAAGGGTTTCCCCTGATGGCAGACGCTCGCAGAGCTTTCACTGTAAGGAAACGTAAAATAATGGCATAAATAAAAGCATTAGCTGCACTGGTGAATTACAGCAGAACTCCAAATTACTCCTTCTGTTTTGAGTCACCTCCATTGGATTTTATTTGAGAGGCATGTGTAAAGTTTTAGAAAGCCAACCAAAGTATCTTAAATGTTCTCTAGTTAAATTATTACAGGATCTGACATAACAAACGTGGCTCGCAATGTCCAAACCTGTCTACCCTTGATGCCAAACAAGTTGTTGTCCTCAGATGTGAATGCACAGAATGTGGTCTCACCAAAAAAAGATATTTTTCCATAGCAAAAAAATCTAAATCTTTGAAGCAGAAGAAAAAAGGGATGTGCAGGTAATGAAATCCAGAAAGTACGTGAGGAAGGGAGGAGGAAATACGCCTTAATGAAAAACAGGGATCCATTGACTTTGTCCCTTGGTCTAATCGTTGGAAATGGGTTCAGAGCAGCCAGACTGGAATAATGAACTGGCTTAATAACAGCGGTTGGCATGTACGGGCAGGACATGCTGATGGAAGGCAGTTCTGGAGCCTTCTAGAAGGTGAAGGTCTGAGAACCAGAGGAGACAAGTGAATTTCATACCTCAAGAGGGAAATTCGCTTCCTTAAACTGGCATTTACAGACTGATTTTTCTGTTAGGAAAGACAGTGTCTCGTGGCTTTGCCCAGCTCCGGTGTGGGAGCGTGCCCTTGCGTAGGTTCAGAGGTGGTGTGTCTAGGCTGGTTTAGAGCTGGGATGGGCACGGCCAAGGAACGCCTGAACAGTAAGAGTATTAAAGATGAAAACTGTGAGGTGGAAGGGAAATGGATGACGATTAAGTGTAACTTCTCTGCTTCCCATTCTGAGCAAAATTCATCATGTCCTCACTGGTTTTTCTTTACCCTTTCCTGTCTTCCTCTCCCCTCAACACTAAGATCCTTTTATATGGCTGCAGTTCTGTTTTAATTTTGCTATTACTGTTGAATTGCTGTTAATTGTGGTCTTAAACTCCTTGATGATGTTGGCTGCTGAATCTTAACAAATCAGCCATACCCGACAGCTACATTCAGCACATTTTCAGGCGCCTTAGTTACGTCACAGCTCATTCAGGAGGAAAAAGAGCAAAATAAACAGTGGGATGTTTTCAGCAGACGTGTTGAAGGAGCTCCTCCTTACCAACTGTGAATGATTCTTCGCAGGTCATGTGAGGAGGACGAGGAAACCGCGTTATGTCTGGTTGTGCTGAGAGGAGGTATAGGGCAGACACTGTGACCCAGGGTGAGCAACGCTGGCAGGGCCACGTACAAGGAATGCTCGTGTGTGTGGCACCAGCTAACCCCGAGAGTTTGGGTGCTCACCTCCCCGGTTGTGGTTTGACCTTGCCTCTAACCCAGGTGATGCTCTAACCCAACTGAACTTCATGTAGGTGCTCGTGTATTTGTTCCTTTTCTCAGTCTAACCCTGAAGCTGTCACCGGGCTGAGTTGCTGAGGCCAAGTTGAGTCTCTTGTGGTTCTGTCCAGGATTCTCTGGACAGTTGGACAGTTTGATGGGGAAAATATTTCCGGGTTAAAGCACCCACCAAAATGATCCAGCAAATGAAAAAACCAACACCTACTTAACAACCGCTTTCTTGCAGGGATGTCTTGGGGTTTTTAATGGCACTGTGGTTTGTACCTGTGCTGACAAATTGGCAGAAATACTAATCTAAGTATCTGTGCAACTGAAATTTGGAGAGAATTGAGCTGTTGGAGTTAATACGCTGGAATTAATAAGCTGTTGAAGTGCTGTAGTTCTCATCTCGTGACTAGGAAAGACATCTTAGAAGCCTGATAATCAACACCCTGTGTCTGGGTTTCCAGAATGTACTTGGCCCTGCCCTAGAAAGCCAGGTCACGCAGTAAGTTCCCCTCTTTCTTTTCCCTCCTTTATGCTTTTCAAAACTTCTTCTGTACTTCTGTGTTTAGCCAGTGTGGGAGGTGCATCACTGCAGCTGTCACTGCTCTTCGGTCCCACCAAGAACTGGAAGCAGAGCTGTGAAGATGCAGCTTTAATCAATGCTTAAGAGCATCATGGTGTTCTACCATCCCTTTCCACCTTAGTCTCGCCCCCTTGGCTCTGCTGTGAGGAGTCCTCCTCCCCTGCCCCGGTCCAGGCAGAATGAAGAGGACTTGGTCCATCTGCCACTTGCACTGGCAGCCACAGCACACAGTGGGGTGCAGGAAGACCAGTTCCAGAGCCTCTCAGCAAGGCTGCTTTTCACGTTACACCAATCCTAATACTAGTCTTCTCAAGCACATGTCTTCCTGCAGTTTACAAGGAGGAATGTATGGGATTCTTCTTGCTGAATTGCAGCCACAAGGTAAAAATCCTTTGGTGGTTTCACTTGCTTTGGTAGAAGTCAGTACAGTTCTAGAGCCCTGTAGAGGTTATGTTGGTCAGATCCTATATAGCCATGCAAAGAAGACATGATTTGAGACTTCGTAACATCAGGCTAATCTTTCCTTGATTAAGGAGTGCCTTACAGATGTTGAAGTATTGCTGATTTTTAGAAGATCAAGGGACAAAAGTTTGTAGTGTTATATTAACTCTTGTCAGCCGATCGCTCTATACCATCAGACGAAGTTCTAAGCTCATCAGAAGCTGGCTCAGAACAAAGCGTTCCAGGCTGGCTCACCTGACATTCACAGTAGTCTTGGCTTCCAGGAGTTCATTAATGTAGGTGAAATTCCTAGGACAGATTCCAGTCAAGACATCATCTAGGCCCGTTTGTCCCCATGGGCACAGAGGATGCCATTGGTTCATGGGCCTGAGGCTTCTCTACACCTGGAAATCCAACCAGGTTGTCTCTTTATGGCTTTTTGATTCATTTCTTGGTAGAGAGAACCCAGCTTAAGGTTGCATGTTATGGCTGAGCCAATCCAACAGTGTGGTGCTGCTGAAAAGACCCTGCTCTTTGCCCTCTTCCACCTCTCCCAGCTGCTTCGTTTCCCCACTATCTTGCGTTGGCTTTGGTTTCTATCTGATTCTTTGCTGAGTGTCCTCCTTGCTAACCTGGCATGATGACAGGGAAGATTCCTTCTTCCTCACAGTGGTGAGCTCTCAGGTCAGTGAATTCTCTGTTAGCGTCAAGTGTTGAATTGTTCAAGACCCTTTAAATGTCATTAGAGGAGATGAATCCATGCTTAGCAAATATTACTGTGGAATTCACCTTTTCTTGTATGGCAAAACTCACCATTTCCTCGTGGTTAGGAAAAGTTGAAAAGCTTTTTGTTGAAGGCACATGGAACCCTTGGGATTCTCCCAAGTAGACGTTAATTTGGAGTGTCACGAATGTCCCACGTGCCTTGTTTCTGGAATAACTGAGTATACCATGACTTAGTCAATGAATGGGTCTACCTTGGACCGCCATAGATTTTGAGTGGGCGTTATCCACAAATAATGCACAAACCTCATCTATAAGGATCAAGTCTTTTAAGGATGTAGTACCAGAAAGACTCAAACCTCAGTGCCCGTGAGATCTCACCCTGTGGCACAAAGGATTTGGGACGTCTTTGTGTTGGTAATCCTTTGGATGTTGAGTCTATGTTCATTCAGATGGTCAGCCAGTAGGTCAGGGAGAAAGACTAACAGTGTTGATCACAAACCTGCCAATTTAATAGTTTGTTAGAAGCAGCGTGGTGGTGCTGGGGAATGCGCTAATCCCAGGAGGCTGGGTGGTGACATACACAAAGTGGAGAGATGCGTTTTGTAAGAGATGATGGTTTTGCCCTTGTCATCACATCGGCGAGGAGCTGGGAACTGTCAGATGTCCGTGCGCTCTCCAAAAGGCCCTGTTCGGGGTTAAAAATCTTGCTTGCAGTAAGTTTTAATTAGTGGAGAGAATAATTTGCCTGTCGCTTTGCTTTCAGCCTTAACGCAGCACCTACTCCAGCTTGTGGCAGCATTGGCAATCTGAAAGGCACCCCGGTGGCCACTCCCTGCACTCCCCGGCGTCTGAGCTTGGCCGAATCCTTCACTAACCTCCGGGAATCCACCACGACCATGAGCACGTCTCTGGGGCTGGTGTGGCTGCTGAAGGAAAGGGGCATCTCGGCAGCGGTGTACAACCCGCAGAGCTGGGACCGAGCCGGCAGAGGCACCCTCCTGAACACGTACCCCCCGAAAATGGCCATCATTCCTTCCACTCCACCCAACTCGCCTATGCAGACGCCTTCTTCATCCCCTCCATCTTTTGAGTTCAAGTGCACCAGCCCACCTTATGACAACTTCTTGGCGTCGAAGCCGGCTAGCTCGATCTTGAAGGAGGTGAGGAATAAAAAGAACATCAGGAACAGTGAGAGTCAGACTGACGTGTCTGTTTCCAACCTCAATCTCGTGGACAAAGTCAAGAGGTTCGGTATCGCCAAAGTTGTGAGTTCAGGGCAGACGTCAGCTCCTCCTTTAACTGATGACCAGGGACCTCTTCTCTGTGGGGCACAAGGACCGGTGAGGGCCCTTGTTCCTGGAGGCCTGGCACCAGACGGTCTCCCATTGGGCTGCCCCGCCGTCACCAGTGCCATCGGCGGCATCCAGCTGAACACTGGCATCCGGAGGAATCGGAGCTTCCCCACCATGGTGGGCTCCAGCATGCAGATGAAAGGCCCGACGTCTCTCCCTTCGGGGATCCTCATGGGAACCAAGCTCCAGAAGCAAACTAGCTTACGATGAAGGACTTTTGATTTTTACAGCTAGTCTTTTTAAATAAAAACACTCAGATTCTTTCTCCGATCCTCTTCTCCTTCCCCCACCGCCCCTTCATTGCCTCTTGAGTTTGACAAATCAACTTCGTGCCTAATGGGAGAAATGTGTAAATTTTGTATAAAACATGTAAATACGAACCAGATCTATTGTAACTAATCGGATTATTTTACTGTTGAGTGCAAAAGGCTCTATGTTATGTTTGCTGTACTAAGGTTCACTTGCTAACCTTTTGAAAAGGGTTGGTTGGTGGTTTTTTTTTAAGATGCACTGAAAAAAAAAAAAGGCGCAAAACCAACAAAAAGTAACTTGACTAGGAGAACGTGAATTCTGTAGCCAGCCTAACGTGAGTCAAGGTGCATGGGTGTTAGGTGAGACTCGCGTTCCATCACTTGAAGCATGGGAGCATTGGTGCTTCGTTAAGCGCTGAGAAAAGCACTCGGTTTATTTAACGTGTGGTAGCTTTGAATTTTGCTTCTGTAGGTGAGTTGAGCTGAGTTACTGGAGTGCCTGGATGTTATGCCTGAATGGATGAAACTTCCTTTTTTTATTTTTTTTTTTTTTTCTCGTTCTGTTTTCTCCTCCTCCCAGGATTATAAACTTGAACTCGTACTGTGCCGAGGTCCCCGGGCCTGCCGGGTACCCGCGGTATCGCCGTCGGGCACCCTTAACCCTCTGTGCCACTTGGGTTTTGGTTTTCGTTGTGTTTTTCAACGCTGCCCTGGGTTGTGGAAGGGAAAACGCTTTACTCTGTGTTGCTGCCGCGGGAACACGCTTGCTCGGGGCCCCCAAAGAAAACAAGTTTTCTCAGCCCGCAAAGTTGAGTCGTGGCAGCGACTTCCTAGAAGTGGGAGTTGCGGAACAGATCGACGATAAGAATGTTATAGAAGAACACGTAGCAAAGGCAGCGATAGGGAAGGTGTGTCCTTGAAACCTCAGCAGAGAACTACAAAAAGCATTTAGTAGCGGAACGGTACAGGCTGGAGAGAGCCGCTCGCTGTCCTGCTGATCTGCAGGGCCGAGGCCTTGTGAGCAGGGTTCCCCACCCATTTTCCGTTTGATTTGCATCCAAAGCCAGACCTTAGCAGAGGTGAAACTGGGAAACACTATTTCAACCGAAAAAACACCTCCCGATACCAACAAATAACCCTCTGCTCTTGCAGAAAGGAACAGAAGACCTCGCACCACCTCTGGTTACAGCCAGGTGACCCTAATTTATATCACAGGGGTTTGGTTTTTCTCTGTTTCTTCCAAATTTCTGCTTGTAGAAAGAATTGAAATATCCTGGAACTGGAAGAGACTGGAGCTGGGCTTGGTTGCTGGAGCTGGGCTTGGTGACACATTTTTTTGGAAAGGGGGATGGAGAGGAGCAAGGAGGGGAGGGTTTAACATCCACTTTCTTTTCCGTGCGCTTCTCGTGGCACCCAGATGGAGCTCCCCGGGTGTTACGTGACCACACGACACGTTGTGGCCGTTTGTACCAGACTGTTACTCAATCGTTAGCACTGATCATTTCTTGTATAAATGAAACTGTCTTTTAGTCTTTGTGCCGAGAGATAGGTGGGTGGCTTGGGGTTGGTTGGTTGGGTTGTTGTTTTTTTTTCTGAATGAAGTAGTTGTTGCGGTAGTGCTATGGACACTTAAGGATATTTTTTGAGAAAGAAAAAAAAAGAAAACCGGGAAAAAAAATAACACATCGGTTGGTTACTGCATGTGTTTGAAGACTTCTATTTATTCTATGAACTTACGATGTTTTAGTACAATGTCATCAGCTCTCCTTGCTGTTGTATGTGTGCACTTATTGCAAGCAAAATTGAAGTATCTTTTTATTTGAATGTATCTTAAAGCAGTAGATAGAATTACAGCTGATTCTGAGGAAGAAAAAAAAAAAAAAAAGAATAATCATGGACTTAATGGACCATTTTATATACCCAGAGGAAGAAAGCAATACCCTGCGGGAACTTTGAGTGTCAGAGTGAATCATGCAATCGGGATTTAGCCTTTAAAGAAGCAGGCGGAGCTGTCCACCCACCGGAGGAAGCAACTGTAACACAGCGGAAAGATGAAATTTCAATTTTTCTTCACTAATATCAATAAAATAACAGAAAAGTTCCTTTGTTGTGTACGGTTCGGCTTCTTTTAAGGTGACGAATCTTCCAGCTTGTTCTCTGGCTTTCATCTCTCGAAGCAGAGCGAGGCCGTCACCAGGTCCGGGCTTTAAATTCCTGGGTAAGAAGTGGTTGAGAAGTTTTGAGATTTTTAAGGGACTGGTTGAACTTGGGTCAAAACGGAAAAAAAAAAAAAAATGTAGAAGCAAATGCAGGTTTTTATTTTTAATTGGAATTCCAGGAAAGCAGAGCTGGATGTTGGGTGGCTGGTGTGTTTTGAGCAGGAGAGGGGCGTGAGCTCCCCTGCCCAAAATGGGGCAAAATCTTTAGTGACAAAAGAGGAAGGAGCACCTAGATTTGGGGAATGTTGCAGTCGCAGGGTTCTTAGAGCAAAATGTGCTGGTAAGACCTGAGCGTTTTGAGGAAGGTAAAAAGGTGTTAAAGCAACAGAAGATGGGAAGGTAAAATTGGCTGGTAGCAGCCAGGAAGGTTTGTGAGGCAGCTGTACGAGTGATGGAAATGAAGCTGTGTCTTAGTTTCTCCTTCAGGATGGTAAATCGTGCCGTGGGGTAACAAAGACCTGGGGAAAACTGGGTCTGGAAACTCAGCCGACGTATTTAGTGCACTCAGATGATGTCAGAGCAGAGCTACTGCGGGAACTGAACCTCAGAAGGCCGAACGGCTGATGAATTGGTGCCCCTCTGCTGAAATGGTCCCTCATCCTTGCAGTATCTGAGTATCTCAGAAACTTTACTGCATGCATCTTCTCCGTACTACAAGGAACGTGGTCATCCACCTCTGAAAGCTGGGCTGGAGGTGAGAGGAGGGTGAGGTGCTGGGGACTGTGTGTCTAAGACTGGGCTGTGGACACAGGGGATGCTCTGGAGAGCCAAGACTGGTGTTCCAGCCTTTGGAGACCCTTCCTCCCTTCCTTTCACATGTCTCCAAAGCACTAGATGGCCCCACAACATAGCTGTGTGGTGGACCGAGGTTTAGCAGTTGCTCCCACCCTCCTAAATACATTTTTTTTTTTAGCTCTCCGCATCAAATTGAAAAGCCCAGCGATGGCGGTGAGATGTGTCCTGCCAGCCCCTGGTCCAGACAGGATCTGCTGCCTGTAGCTCGTCCTGACGTTGAGGCGTTGGCGTTGCTCAGCTGGGCTGTCCCATCTCGCCGGGCGCCGGTCGGACCCTCTCTGGTTCGGTTAAGCCAGCGGAGACCACGGCACAGCAGGGGAAATAACGAAGGGCCTGGTAGTTACGGTTCTTTAGCCGTGTCCTCAGCTGCGGTGCGGGCGGCGAGCTCTCGTGTGAGACCAGCGTCTACTCAAGGAGCCGATAATGTTTGTATTTAAAAGATTACAGAGATTTTTTTTGTCCTGCTGAAATCGGTTCCAGGCAGTGCAGAGTCCTGTCCCTGCTCGGTTGACACGGGCACTTAGGAATGATTAAAGCTTTAACAAGCTCCCAGACGGACTTTTTTTTTCCCCCCCCCTCTTCTTTAAGAGAATTTTAACAAACTCAGGGGATACAGAAGCCAAACGCACAGAGAAGCCTCTCACTTGTGTAACGTTCGGATTCCATTTGACTCAAAAATTCCTCTGCTCGGGAGGGACCCGCTGGTTAGTGGTGGGAGGGGCAGAGCTGGGCTGCAGCTGGCAACATCTGGCTGTGGCATGTCCCATGTCCCCAGCCCAGGCGAGGGTGGAGAGGTTGGTGATGTGGGAGAGCAAAGCGGGATCCGCACGCGTTCTCGTATGGAATAGGAGGGCAGGTGAGACATCAGGATCAGGAACACTGGGGTAGCCGAGGTTTCTCTTGCATGGTGGCCCAGCTCCCCGGGGACAAGCCGCTCCCTCGCTCTCAGGGGGCTCCCTGGGCTTCCCCTCGCTCCCATGAGGAGCACTCGCTGCTTCCACCCTCTTCTCACAGCCCCGCGAGGGCAGAGCCACCAGCTCTTTACACCCGTTTACACTGATTTCGCCATAAGCTGCTCCATCCATGGAGATCTGCCCGGCACCTGTTTGATATCAAGTTGTTAATGCTGGAACGGAACCAAGTGAATCAAGTGCACGAAGAAAACGGTCTTTGAATGCAGAAGGGTATTGATCTGTGATTTTGCCAGCGTTAGTTGAACCCCCACGCACACACTTCCCTAAGGATATGTTTGAGTAAAGCTAAAGGAGTGTTGGCCGCGCCGGGAAGGTCCCGTCCCAGCCAAGCACCAGGAGCTGCAGAAATCCCTGCCGGGACGTTCACCCGCCTCTTCCCTTCGGCAAGCGGCCGCTTTTCAGCACGCGACACATTTCATTTATTGATTTTTTTCTACTGGCTGCACACATGTGTGAGGAGCTGCTCCTTTTCTCGCTTCAGGGAACTCCTTGGATGGGAGAACCGCTGCGGAAGCCGGGCCCGGGGCCACAGGAGGGGCTCCTGGTGGGGAAGGAGGATGGAGCAGAGGTTTTGCAGCCCAGGGCGCAGGTTTGGCATGGGCAGGGATCGCTCCCGGCTGCCCCTGTCAGCCGGGCGAGGGCTGGGCACAGCCCGGGGGATTGGTGGGGACCTGGCAGCGCTGGCTGAACGGCCGGACTCGGAGACATGGCGGTGACAGGACAAGGAGGGGTAAGTGAAATCATTTTTTAATATAATCTCAGTGTATGGGAAACCACAAAAGAAAGAAAACATTTTCTGGAAAACTCTACCTATGTATGTATTGCGTTGTATAGTCTTGCAGACAAATTGACATCAGATAACGTGGTATTATTTTAAAACACCGATTCGAAGAGGACAACAAGTTGATTTTTCTCTTGCTGTACAGAGATGGGAGTGTGATTTTTTAATTTTTTTTTAATTTTATTTTTTTCCTGTTGCTATAGTTTGCTGTTCTTTAGGAAGAGTACTCGTATTCCTCAGCACTGCGGCGTCCAAAATCCATCCAGCCCATGTAGTCCCTGTCGCTTATCCTGTGCGTGGGATCGATGCTCTGTACCCTGCTTCCCATAACGGAGAGTCTTCCAGTGGGACCTACAGAAAAAGCGTTTGGGAGAGCAGAGAGTAAGCGCACACGTTTTTCGGGTTCATCAGAGGTGGTGGCTGCCCCATCCCTGGCACCATTGCAGGTGAGGTTGGCCGGGGCTCTGAGCAACCTGCTCTGGTTGCAGATGTCCCTGCTCCCTGAAGGGTGGTTGGACGAGATGACCTTGAAAGGTCCCTCCCCACCCAAACCATTCTTTGATTCTATTTATGGTCTACACCACCACCCCTGCATCCAACCTTCCACATTCCAAGTCACTACTAGTTCTTTAAGTCATGGATAAAGTGGGATTGTATAACCTGCCATTCATTGTTCTCATTCCAGTGACCTTATAACAGCGCTGCCAATACGTTCTACAGAACGGTCCCCAAACAAGCTCACGGAATGGTTCCCGTACACCCCAAACCGCTGAATCGCTTCATACCAGTGACGGGCTCCCTGCGACTTTGGCCTCAAAGAGGATAATCTTGTGACGTTCCAATTCATCTCCTGAGACATCCACACCCCACACTTGTAGCAGCCTGGTCTGGGGCTGGGCATTTCTGTAACCCCTTCACGACCTTGCCACTGTTTGCCAGCACTCCGCTACTTAACGTTTCTCATGGAACATACAGGATGATACATCTAATTCAGGAATCCTTGATGCATACGCTAATCCATCAGAATATCACATTTAATAGCTATTTACTATTTTCTTTCTTTTCATCTGCTGTTCTATAGTTGCATTTTCTCCCTATCGAAGGCCCGGGTCAGGCTGAGCTCTCCTGGTAAGTTAAGGAGATAAAAGAACAGAGAAATGTGACATTTCTTTCTTCTTCTTTCTCTCTGCACATTTCCCCAATACTCCAGCCTAGCTTTTTGACAGCTCGGTATAGAACTGGAAGATAAAATAAAGTGCCGAATTAGAAGGTAAGAAAATGAATAAAAAATCTCCAGATGAAAACTGTACCAATATTCACTACTTTGAAAAAAGCCTTTCCTTCGGTTCCACTAAAATCAGAATTACTTAAAAACTTCCCTGAAATTGCTACGAAATAACGCAGACCCGTTCTTGTCTATCCTAGCAACGGGGATTTTTGCTCTGCCAGTGACCACAAAGACCAGAGCTCTCAGATGAGGAGCTGAAGTTCAGGCTCCCAAGCCAAGGTGCGAGTGCGTTCCTGAGCTGGGCTTAAGAATCCCTCAGCTACTGTGGCCCTGTGCAGAAACCGTGCATCACTCCGTGCTTTCCAGCAGCTGGAACTCAAATCCGAGATCTGCTTTTTAGATCACAGCCAACTCTTGGACATGGTGTTCCGTGTTTTACTGTTGCAGTTGACACCCATCTCCCCTCCCAACTACCTCCAGTGGGAGCAGCAAGGTCAGGCCCTTTACTGGTATGAATTACCATCATAATAAGTCGATGGAATAGGATTAGTGCCTGAATTTGGTTTATTCCTTTCAAGAAGGAAACGAAGGGCAAAGAATACAGCTTTGTTTCTTACGAGTATTCAAATAAACACTAATAAGATCCCAGATAGTAAGACATCGAAGTGGTAGAACATACAAGCTAATGAACATTTGGCTGTTTCTCCTTGGGGTCCCAAGTATAAATTAATTATACCTTGGCAGGCAGCTTGACTGCAGGGTCCTTGGAGAGGAGTAGAAATAAATGGAAGAGACTTACTTGGCTGTTGGGTATATCAAAGCTATGACAAGGGGATTATTTTTACTACCAATGTAACCCAGTAGCCCAGAGTAAAAAGCCCCCAAAAACATAATTAAGAAAAACTATCAGCAAAACTGGACCTCCTGGCTTATCAAGTCCAGTCACTTGTTATTCTGAGCATATTTCGCACATGATTCCTTCATAGAGGTATCAAACTGCATCAGCCTAACTCTTAAAAATAGTTGGGCTTGGAGTTTTAACACATTTAGATAATTCCTAAGGAGAGATAACAGGATAGACTTTCTTCCAACCAATATCTTGTTCTTGAAACAAATTGGATCAGATCTATACTGTATAACCGTGAACTTATCTTGGGAGTTGAATACAATGTAATGTGATGGAGAGAAGAACTTTCTAAGTCAATAACGCTGCCAAAGCCTGTGTCTCACAAAACTTCAGGTATTGTTGTGACAAGCAGAGTAGAAAGATAATATTCAATAAATAGATAGAGAGAAAAAAGGATGCGTGAATTGGAAACACCAAAAAAATGCAACTTGCTAAAGCTACTGAGGTTACTTTCAGAAATTACATGCTGCTCCTGCTTTAAATCTGAATTTTTTATTGTCCTTTTAGACCATCGCCCCCAACCTAAATGGTTAAAGTTTTGGGTGGAGCACCTCAACCAGCCATAATTTAACAAGATGTTTCTACTCACAGTGATTCACCTTCAGAATAAGACTGTCAGGCTCCACTTCTGCATATACTCAGCTCTAAGCTTACAATTCACCCGTGGGCAAAGGAGATCAATAGGTTAATCCTGGTTGGAAAGCTAAGTTTATGTATTACATTAAATTACAGGTATGTTTCCTTGAGTATCTGAGCCTCAACAACATGAGCCTGGAATAAAAACAGAGACATCAGGCTCTGGAATATGTAATATGTGAAGTAATTGTGGTGAAGTGAAGCTCACGTTTGTTTTCATGGCTAGATCACGGGAATATGAAACTTAAGATTTTGATTCAGCACATTATCATAACTTTACAGGTAGGTAGGGAAAAAAAATAAATCTTGTGTATTAATTACTCTGTACATATTTAATTTGTCTCAGTTAACTGGCTTTCCTCTATTTGTTCACATTTTTTGTATTTAAACTGATGAAAGCAAATTTTAAAAAACCTGTCTAAAACGAGCAGAAATATTATTTTGTGTCTAACACAGAAACTGGATTATGGGGGAAACATGCATCTGAAATGTGATTAAAATTTACACCAGTCATCACTGGAATCCAGGTGCCTGCCTAAAATTAAATATTTCTGTATGATTTGCAGGGCATTATTCCATCTGTAGGAAGAAACGCTGGTTATGTGGGGCGTTAGCAATACAGCTACGGAATTATTGTTATGAGTTCCTTGGATGGACGCTGTCTTTCCATGCTTGAATTCTACAAGGGGCTGGTAGAAAGACAAAGTGGAGATGTGAAGGCTCTTCTCTATCTGTTGGTGAGTTCTCCACAATGATTTACTAGTGAGCAGGGGAGCACTGGTCCTTCAGCAGAGGCTGATCCGCAGTGTGCTGACACGCATCCCATTCAACGAGAAATTCTCACCTATTGGCATTTTCACAGTGGTATAGCAAGACCTCTTATTAATACATAATACAAGTTTAACCACACCAGTTCTCTAAACAAACGGCCCCCCAGGCGAGCCTTGCAATGCTTTGCTGAGGTGTTGGAGAAGTCTAGTAGGAAACGGCCAACTAGAGTGTCCTACCTAAACCACCATCGTGGTTCTGCGCCACGATGGTTTCACGGGGAGTCCTGCTTTCCCTCGTACCTGTCCCGTTAACACATCCCTCTCTTCGCCCACTTCAGTGATGCTTTGACAGCGTGTCCCTGTGGGATCCTCTCAAATCTGCATCAAAGCGGGGGGGGTTCATTTTGAAGTATGAGGCACCGTGTTCCAGATGAAACCAGCGCTCGCGAGTCAAAGTTAGCAGTCACACTCTCACATCTCATATCTCGCGTCCCACAGCCAGCTCTGTCTAGTCTAAGAAGTAAGACGGAAACACGTGATGACAATTTACTCATGGAGTTGAGCAAACACCCCATTTTGCAGTCAGCAAAAAAAAAGCATCTCCGTTCTCTCCCTCCTCCAACTGGATAACCAAGCTTCAGCTTGAAAGACAACCTCACCACGGGACCTTGTTGGATTCTGATGATGAAAAGTTGTCTTCGAGTTGTAACCAAGAGAACACAGATCTCCTGCCTTTCTGCAGGAACAGAATGTGGAACAAATTCTGCAGTGCTTCACGGTCATGCGTCAGACACACGGACTGCAGCTGAAGACGGGGTTCTTACCAGCAGTATTTTACTGCTGTCACACTGGCTTGTACCATGAAGAAATGCATGTTTTCTTAATGGCCCAGAGTTTGGGTTATAAAAATTGCCTTTTGATTTTATCTGGTAAAATGTTACTATTCTGAACCTCTACACAAAAAACTTCGTGTGTGCATATGAAATCAGATTTTTTTTTAAACCCACAAAAATAGTAAAAGAGTGAAAAATAAAGAACAAAAGAGGGTTTTGACATGGTGATGGAATATTTGCTCTTCTAAAGACCACACAGACCACACTTTGCACACCTCAGGTTTGAACTCTGGGGGATCAGCACAGAGAATTTTTTTTTTTTACCTTGGAGCACATCACCTAAATTAATGAAATTCCTTTTAATCTGCCAGCTTTTATTGCTGTTAATGAAGTCTGCAAGCACGTTTAAATGGTTGAGCATGGGAAACTACATGTTTTCCAGACAGAATCAGAGAATGTATTGGGTTGGAAGGGACCTCTGAAGGCCATCTAGTCCAACCTCCTCCAAGAAGCAGGAACACCTCTAACTAGGTCAGGTTGCTCAGAGCCCCATCAAGCCTGACCTTGAATGTCTCCAGGGATGGGGCCTACACCACCTCTCTGGGCAACCTTTTCCAGTGATCAACCACCCTCATATTAAAGGGCTTTCTCCTCATGTCCACAAGGTTTATTGGACTTGACGCGAAGTCTGTAACAACTGGTCTGCTGCTGGCCCTGCTCATTGACGTGCAATTGAGATTTTCTGTCAATGGGTATTGGACCGAGCCCAGAAGGTACGGTGCTGGAGAAGAGTTTCCTACTCTTCCATAAAAGTGAAGAGGGGGAAGAAGCGTGCCAAAAACCTGCTGTCACAGTGCTCTGGACACGTCCCAACACAGCAGGTAAAGTTCTCCCTTATGCTTGGCACGTCCCATCCCGTATCAACCCAACAGCTGATTTTTGTCAGCGCCCATTATTTGCCTGTAGCATCAGGCAGACCTACTCAGAGACGTATTCAGAGAGGAGCTATGCAGGTATTCCACCGCAACCAGACATCTAATCCTTTTAAACAACAATCAAGGTCTGAAAGAATCATTCCCGATTCATTTTGGATCATTTGCATAACGAAGTCATAGGAAGAAGTACGGTAATTCATGAGGAAGTGGGGAGGAGATTGAAGGTTGCGGTTTTAGCAGGAAACCTTAAGGCTATCAAAACGCTCCATGAAATCACCAAGGATGAAATCCATATTTCCCTACTGAGCTAAACACGACTTGACAATGCCAACGAACTTTCAGAGAAATGACAGACAAATTACAGCGTGCGTGTGCTAAGCCACGTTGAAACCTTCATTTCTAAAAGGCATCCTGTCATGAGCTGTAAACACCGCAGACTAACACCAAAATATTTTCTTCCTACTTCCCATGGCATGTACTTTAAGCTCAGATTGCTTATAGACTGTGCAGATGATTGAGTGGGTTGCAAATTAAATTCCTCTGGACCATGAAGCAAATGGGCAATACCGAGATCTTTCTGGCCAGTCAGAAAAGGCTTGTTGCTTCCTACTAGAGATAGCCACCAACAGACTATCCCTTCCTAGACTGTCCAAACTCCGCCTTCCATATTTGATACGTTTAAGGATTCATTTTGTTTTGTGGAGTCTTATTTGTTGCTTTCAGGACTTTTTCTCTGAAAGCAACGTGAAAACGAAGGCGGCCCACAATGAGCTCTGGTGTATATGGGGAGGACGCTCAGATAAGATGCGTGACTAGAACACGATTTGGTTTATACCCTCTTAAGCTGAAGCTGCAGGAGGCTGTGGCACGGCAGGCTGGGTTACTCGACCACCTTCCACACCATCTTCTACCCGTAAGCTGTCACTCCAGAGAGGAGAAATGAAAACCGTCGAAGGCTGAGCCTCCAAAAGACCTTTTAACAGCTGTATTATCCTTTCTCCTGCTATTCATCCTCTTCTCCCTGGCCTGTCGCTGTCCCTTACCATTTCCCACACCACTGCGGCTCCTTCCCGTCCCCCTGGAGCAGTGCTGAAACGCGCCAGTCTCCAGCGGGAATACCTGGAAGGCAGCAATTCCCGGGTCTGAGCCAGATCCAACAGAACTCATTTCAGCTAAGGCTGAAAAATTAACATTAACAATCCTTGAGCCTTTTTTCTTTTTTTCATTCCTACTTAAACCCGGCTACACGCACAACATCTAATTCTGCAATCATTATTCATGTTGCATCATGTTTTATTCATGTGCCTTGCTCCTGTCAAACCAAATAAGACTTTTCAAAAGAACAAGTGTCGTTTTGGGCAAACAAAGAGCAGGGAGCTGGGCTCACGGTACTTCAGGAAACATTTGGATGGGCTGGTTGACACAGCACCCTTAGGATTTGGCTGAGGCTCATCAAAATGGGTTTGCTTTTTGGAAAAGCTTCATAGATTCTTTGTTTCTCCAGGAAAGTGAGAAATCCTGCTGGAGTAATTAATGATACCCATTAAAAGCTCCTGAAGTGAACCAGAAAAAGATGCAGAAGAGGGAGATTTAGATGAGAAACTATGAAGTTCTTCACTGTGAGGGTGGTGAGACGCTGGGACAGGTTGTCCAAGGAAGCTCTGGATGTGTCCAAGACCAGGTTGGATGCAGCTTTGAGCAACCTGGTCTAGTGGGAGGTGTCCCTGCCATGGCAGGGGGGCTGGAACTAGATTACCCAGACCTTAAGTCCCTTCCAACCAAAACCATCTGTGATTCTACGATTTTCGATGATTCTATGATTTTCTGCAAGAAGGGGAAATAATTTTCAGACCAAATTTTTTGTTGTGGTTGCTGTACTTTCAGCAGCAAGGAACCTTTGTTTAGTCATTTTCAGGATATTTCTAAAAAGCTCGGGTTTGGGTCTCTCTCTCGTCTTTCTCCTCCTTTCACCATATGCTGTTCTGACACGCCGATACATCACGGAGCAAGGCTGTCAGATCCTCCCTCTAGAGCTTTTACTAAATACTACTAAAAACAACTGTACAGCTCCATCTATCTTACAAAAAAAAAAGAAAAAGAACTGCAAGCAAGCCAACAAGATTCCTGTGGAGACCTTGAAAACATTCCTCTTTAATATTACAGTAATCGGCGTTACTAACAGCACTAATTTTGATGCTGATGTGAGGTCAGCTCAAATTTTGGCCCGATGGAGGAGAATTAAAACATCTGCGGCAAACGCGTTTCTGTTACATCGCGCTTGATGTGGGAATTAATGGGTGCAATTCTATGGCCTGTGTTATGCAGGAGATCAGACAAGATGATCATAGTGGTGCCATCTGGCCTTGAAAATCTATGAATCTACATT
>JAVSBS010015213.1:28409-52167 GCA_033124195.1 Coracias cyanogaster | reverse complement strand
GAAGGGAGGTAGTTCCTGACTCTCGGAGTCTCTGGAAAGCTACCTTGTGGATTCCTCCTCCATCAGCCCCCCGGCTCCTGCCTTTCTGCAGGTGTAAATAGATTAATTGACATAATGGAATTAAGACATGGAAAAAACATGGCTTTAAGCGTCAAAGGTTTTTATCCGCTGGCACGGCCAGTTGTGGAGAGCCCAGCGTGGAAACTGGTCTGCCCGGGATGTGAGAGGGTGCTCCGAGGAGTGGGGCTTGTTTGAAAACCTCAGCCAATGCTTCTAGTTAATCATGGGTTTGGGGAAATTGGAGTTTGCTATTTTGAGAACCATCCTTTGAGTAACAAACCGGAGGCCAACCGCTGGTTATTTCTTGCAGTCAGAATATTATTGATGGAAAACCCTTTCTTATTTCTAAAATAGCTTTTGTATCTGGAAGGCGTTTCACCAGCAATTTTCCAGGAGCGGAGCAGAATATATACAAAAATAAACAAGAATCTTTTATCTCATTCTGGGGAGGCCAGGAAAGAGGAGGAGCAGCATCCTTGTGGCGCACGGTTGTCTTGGCTCTCCTGCAGCATTGCACTGTCTTAAGAGTCTTCATCTGTGTAAACCATCTAATAATTGCAAAGAGAGAAGCTCTTAGTAGTATTTGTAAGCCTGGTAGAGCCATTCTCTCCTAGATTAGCCTCTTCATTTAGAAATGGTTCTTGCAGTTCCTGGGAAGTTGGGCAGGGATTGTGCGATGAGGAAGAGAAAACCAGCAAAATCAGGAGCATGTCCCTTGCTCTGATACTCAACACTGGCCCCTGCTTGTAGCTCTCAGGCTTACAGAGATTAAACGTTGGTAATTTTTTGCCCAGCATGATGCAAACCCGTAGAAAAAGGTGTCATTGATCTTGCTTCAGGATCTGGGAATTTCTCCGCGCTGCTCTGAACTGCACATTGTCATCCTGGTTTGGTTTCAGTGCCGTGAATGCAAAATGACTTAGGGGAAAAAAAATAATGGTTTATCTTCAGAAAGTAGAAGAGAACGGTGCATTTCTCCTTGTCTCGCTGCTGGTGCTAGAAATGTCAGTTGAGTAGCTTTTTTTGGTGAGATGATACTTCTGACCCCTCCTGCGTCACAGGTTTAATTACTCATGGCTAGTTACTGGTGGCTGCAGGTTTAGTTATGGTGGCTGCCTGTTCTTCTAGAAATCAGGAATTTCACACATTTGTTTTCAATGTCTACAGGGAAACACAGAGGTGACGCTTTTGGGACATATAAGAAGTGACTGAGATGTCCGAGCAGCTAATGCTGGCTGGCGGCTCAGGCCAGCAGCGTGCTGTTGGCACATCTCTCCCGTGTAGGTGTGCGAGACGGGGTAAATTGGTGGATGGAAACAGGCAGCACACGTGTGCGAGGGATTCTCCTTATCTCACTGCGTGTGGAGCATCTAAAGATTCAACTAGAGCAGAAATACCTCTGCTCGTGGTGCCTTTATTTGGTTCTTTAATTGCCTGGAAAAATGAGGCATTTGTTTCTGAGGTGAAATTTTCCATGCCCTCTGGATAGAAGGAGGGAGCAATGGGTGTGTTTTTGCCAAGAAATGTTGGACCAGATGATCCTTGAGGTGCCTTCCAACCTGGTATTCTAGGATTCTGTGTTCTCCCACCTGCCTCCATGAGCAGCATCCTGCATCACTCCTTCCTACCTAAGAGAAACTTTGGGAAAGGGAAGACAATAACAGCTAAGTTTGCAGTACTGGGGGGATGAAGTTTGTGTGGCTTCTTTTCCAGACTTGCTGGATGCTTGCAGAGATTCACAGAGCGGCATAGGTGGTGGGCAAATGATTTCTTGTTTTTTAGGTGCCTAAAACTGGATTTGTGAGGTTTGTGATCCTCTTCAAGCTGAGGAGGAAGCAGTGGGTGCTCTCGCTTTAAAACAAGTCATAACCTGAATGAATGTTCCATCAGCCTAGAAAGGGAGAAGTTTGCTGCCTTGTGCCCCACACTTAAAACTGTTGCAGTGTGCTCGAGGTGATATTTTCAAAGGTTATTAATATGAAATCAGTGCCTTGTATTTACACATGATTCAAGATGAAGCCAGGAGCTCAGTAGCACTGAGGGATATCTCAGCTTGAAGAGCAGTTTTCGGGGTCACGGAGCAGTCCCTGGTGATGCAATGGGCTTTGGCTGTGAGTCCATGTGTCACCAATGGCTGGAGAATTGGGGATGTTCAACAGGCATGTTAGAGCTGATCCCAGGTGAGGAGGTGGCTGAGACTTGGGTGGCTTTGGACAATTTTGCTTGGCAAGCCAGCTTGTAATAATAATAAACCCCTAAAGTTTACAAGGTGCTTGTCTCCTCTCTCGAGTCCAGGAGAAGATTAGGGTTAATGAAATAAAAGTTCATTCTTGCTTCCCTGCACTTCACTTTCTTCTGAGTGTTTCTGCTTGATGTTAGTTTGCGTTTCGAGGTGCTCAGGCAGAGCCCCAGTCCTCTCCCACATCAGCCCCCAGGGCTGAACCGGCGGGTTGGGTGTTCCTGGAGCACCAGGAAGTTGTTGGCTGTGTTTTTAGGAGTGCATCAAGTTTTTCTGCAGCTTCCTTCTCTTCTAGGCTTTTATCACTTTTTAATTTTTTTTTTTCCCCACTTTCACAGCTTTAATTAAAAAAACTCGAAACGTTTCATCCAGGTGGATGCATGGAAAGCCTGGAGCATCCCACAGGTCTGTCGAGCCATATGGGATTCTTGCTACAAGCCCTGATTCTGTAGCTGTGGGGAAAGCAGCTTTGGTGGGAAGGGTCTCCCATCCCTGCCAATGTGCCAGCTTTGAACAAATCAAAGCAGCAGCTCCCAAGCAAATTCTGAAAGCTGCCTTTTGTGGTACACTTGAAAAACTCCTATTGCTTCCTGCCTCTTTTGTGTACTTGAGTATTATAGGAATCTCTTTGCACTTAAACGGGTTTTCTACCAATCTGTAAAACACAGCTAATCTCAAACAGCTTGTGATGGGGAAGCTGCTGCTCGTGCTGCTGCAGAAGGGCTTCATGATGGGCTTGGCTTCCACGAAGCTCCCCGGGGCAGAGACTGGTGGTTTGCAGGTAGCCCTGGACCCCGCTCAAGCGCAGCCCCCCAGGTTGCAATCACAGTACAGCTGCAGGATGCGTCCAGGGCTCACAGCTTGAGAAATCAAGGGAAAAGCTTCCGCTGCCTTCAGGGGCTTGGACCACAGCAGTCTCTGAAGTATTATCCTGCAGGTGCCTCCCGCTTGAAGCAGATCCTGTATTTTTATTTGGTGGGATGATGAGGCTGCGATCTGACCCTCCGAGCCAAAATCCCTGGATATGGCAGGGAGGGACAATTCTCTCCGTGGGCTTTGTAACTGCTCCAACATATCCAGCTCCTGGTGTGGGCATCTCCTGTCTGTGTTACTGCTCTGGGGCTGGATGGGATTTAAACTTCATTGGAGAACACTGAAGAAACAAATATTTGCCTGCCGTGGCCATGCCAGAGCTCAGGGCCCTCTGCAAAATGCAAAGAACTGGCTTCTTAACACTTTCTATAATGTTGGGTTTGGTTTTTTTTTTATACTGCTGCATTTTTTTTCTGTAGCAGCTGGAATAACGATGAAGGAAACCAGCCAAAGAGAATTTCAAGCCCTCTCTCCTCAGTAGGTAAATTACCATTGTGCAAGTGGATTGGTTTCATATGGATGCTTCCAGTTTCTCCTGCACATGTAACATGCTCCTGTTCCCCTCTTTTTGTGCTCCATATGTTTTTCTCTGGCCACCCAACTCCCTTTCAGAGCAGAGAGGAAATGGAGACTTAAAGGTATGTGAAAATCTGTAATATTTTCTGCTTATATCCAAGGCCTTGATCAAAAGGGATTAAACTTAATACAGACTTAAGCCAGTTTCTCGGAAGCAGGTCTGGCTATCCGTGTTTTGCATGTGACTGGCTGTTTTTTCCATCTGTTTCAACAAATCCAATCAATACTGGGGGAGGGAGGGATGCTCTTGCAGGGGAACCTCTCCTTGCAGCATGCTGTGCAGAGCCGCCGTCCCTCCCAGATGCCCATCTCATCTTCCACCACCATGAATTAAGGTGTGCTGCTGGTTTTCCATGTTCTGCCTGTGCTGAGCAATACTTGCAGTCAGGGTGCAAATAGTCCCTCTAGCAACTGCCACTTCTGACAGGCTTTAGCCCCGGGAAGGCTTGGGTGGCTTTTTTTGAGTCACAAGATGAGGGATTTTGCTTAAGATGCATGACTTTGGGCATCATGAGTTATAGACTGGGGCCAGAGAAAGTCCTGGAACCTTTAAGCACGAGGAGAGGATGAGGTTGTGGAGCAGCTGCCCTGCAAGTTGGGGAAACTTAACTAAAACTGCCAGAATTCAAAATTTTTGCAGGAGCAGCTGTTTTCTGGGCAATGTTCAGCCTGTCCTGGTGTTCCCCATGGTGTAAGATAAACACCTCTCTGCCTGGAGCCACTTTTTGTAGCATGCTGGCTTGGGCCATCCTGTCATTTCTGATACTTGCGTCAGTGCTCTGGAGTCAGGAGTTGTCTGAAGGACCCTTTCTGCTGAATTTTCCTGATAATTATATCCGTGCATAGCACAGATGTGATTCTTATAACCACCCTGCTTAGCCCAAGGTCAGCTCTGAGCCTTGGGGACAAGACAAGAGATGCTTTTCTAGGATCTCCAAAGCCTGTAGAGATCCAGCGCAGCAGGGCCAGGGTTTGGACCCCCTGGACACACAAAGGCACGATGAATGCTGCTATCAGCTGGTGACATTTCTCCATCCCTTGCATGGAAATGAGTCTGCTGGTGTTTTCTTCCCCGTGCTCAAATGCCTTGGCACAATGTGTCTTTGTGGCGGCTTGCTCCCACGTGACGGTGCGAGGCGATGGAAGCTGAGCTCTGCCAGCAACCTTGCGTGTCCCAATTAGCCCCTGTGGTCAGGGCTTTGCAGACAGCCTGTGTAAATCTATTTAGCAACGTTTTAAGCTAATTAGTGTTTAAGTTGGTTTTTTTTCTTGGTGTTTTGTTTTGCCTTCCTCCTCTGTTCCTGCTCCTCTTAAAGCAGGAAGGGCCAAGTGCCCAGGAGGTCTAAGTCAGTCCAGCTTTGGTGGCTTTCAGCAGAGAGTCCACCAGTTTGCAAAGCTGAGGTCAGAGCCATTAGAACCCACACCCTACATGTTCCACGTCTTCCCACACTTTGGCTAATTCCTTCAGAAGTTTCCCACCTGATTGTCACTTCTCTCCAGGGAAGGCAGGAATGGCTCCGTTTGGCAGTGGATTCCTTGCAAAGTGCCGTAAACCTGCAGCACAAGCTTGGCAGTAGTGGCTGCTTTGCAGAGCAGAAGGGTGTTTTGTGGTCTTGGAGCCGCTAAGCTTGTGCGAGGATCCTTTCTCTGGAAAAAGCAGGAAGGTTTTAGAAGGAAAGAGGGTTTAAAATGTGGTAGAGTGCGGGAAACTGCTTTCAAAACAGTAATGGCTCGAACTGGCCCTTGAGTCCTGACTTGCGATTTGGTTGAGTTCCCTGGTCTTGCTTTTAGGCACGATTTTATTTAGAAGTGTAATGACTTAGAGGCGTTTCTCCCCACTCCTTAGAGGGGCTTTAAATCCATTGCAGGATGGTACAGCCATCCTTTCGGACCGTCACCTTCCGTGTACCAAAACTGGGCAGAGCTGCTGCATTTTGGGCACCTCGTTATTTCCTGGTGATAACGGCGTGATGCTGGTGTTACAGGAGCGCTACAGGAGCATAATCTGTTGTCCCAAGGTCAGCCCACACCACTGACATCCACAGAGCTGGCCTGGAGTCTGAGATTCATTGGTGGTTGGGAATATCAGTCATGTTGGATACTTACGTACTTGCTTACGACAAGTGGAAGGGCAGATGTTTCTCCATGTGACAACAACTCCTGTGGTGTGGAAGCGTGTGGCTTGTCCAAACCTGGAAGGGTTTTGGGAGGGAAGGAGCCAGCTTGGCTAGATGGAGTGTGTGGAGATGAGGAGCTCCGACACGTGCCGATGCCGATGGAGGTGTCACAGTTGGCCAGGGAGGTTTGGTCCATGGCTGCGCATTTTACCTGAGTGTCTGCTCCAGGGATCTGAACCAAGCTCCTGCTTTAGTTGGTTTGTTTGTGTTTTTTTTCTCGAACTCTAATTTCCAGGAAATCACAGTTCCCTGGCTTCATTACCTTTGTTTCCCAAAGGACGGCGCTTTTATAGGCAGTTTTTGTAACTATTACAAAGGGATGCAAATGAACCCCCTCCAGTTACATGCTGTGATTTTTCTAAAGAGACAATTTTGTAATATCCTTTTGCTCTGGAGGAAAGCAGCCAGCCCCCAGCTCGGACTCCCCACGCTCAGGCATTTCTGGGAATCCTCCTTGTCTCTGGGTGTCCGTCGGGAGGATGCTGAAATCCCAGCTGCAATAAAAATGAAGCTCTTCATTTCTCCTCCCCACTGGCTTCCTTTCCCCAAGTATATTCAATTATTGCTCTAAGCAAAGGCAAAATATAACTGACTTGTGCTTCGCAAGTCAGCAAAGCTGGTGTATGGTGGGATGCACTGAGATTGCATGAGGAATGAAGAGTCACAATGCTGGGCAAAGCTGGGGAGATGATGCAGCGGTGGCACCTTGGAGCTCCAGGAGGACATAGGGAAATACATCCAAAGCGAGAGAAATACAAGGGCAGCTCTCCAGAAGGCCCAGTGAGTCAAAGATGTGCCAGTATGGGAATAAAATTAAAGATCAGCATGTGCAGGACTTTGCATCCTTCTCCTCCACCTTCTGAAACCTAAGACAGGACAATTCCTCTTAAAATCTGTCTGGGCTGGATCTCTTATGGTCTGTCCCATAGGGATGTGTGTTCTGTCATCTTTGACAAGCAAAGAATCTATTTCTGCTTCTGTGCACGGAGAGATGGAGCTTCTAGCCAGCCTGGTGTTCCATCACACATCCCTCTGATCCTTGTTTTCAGTTCCATGGGCTGCTGCTGAAATAGTTTAGCTTAATGTTTACTTATTGCTGTTCCATACCATGCTGAAATGTGAGCTTGGTTGGTGTTACCTTAAAGCCCACACTTGTGGCACAGGCTAATGACTCATTTCCAAATCAGCATTCAGAAGCGCTAACAAGCTTTTCCCATAAATAGTTTTTGGATATCAAGGTTTTTCATTTTCCTTCCTTTCTTATGCTAGGGCTTAACAGTTGCCCTATTTCCCATTATTTGCAAGTCTTATCAAATTGGTGGGGCCAAGCTGAGCCAAGGAAAGCAGTGGAGATGCAGGGGGGCACTTTGTGGGAGGACGAGGTGCGATCGCATGGCCACTCACCCCTGCACTTCCCAAGCTTCACCCTGAGCACTTGATTTTTCTGTTTGGTAGCTGTGCTGGGTGCTGGAGGACTAGATGTGCATGGCAGTTCCAAGATCCTGGGAACCCTCTTGTAGCCTGCTGCCATTGGTAAGCTCGTCATTCGACCCATCCTTAGCTGGGACCTTTGCAATAGCATTGGGTCTCTCTTGCTCAGTCCCAGTGCTGGTTGCCTAAAGATGTGATTTCACAGTCTCTTCTGGTTTTTTCTTCTCTGGCAAAGACTGTCTCTCCAGGCCTTCACATGGGGTAGTCTCACCCTCACCTGGGAGCTGGAGCAGGGGATGGCTGTCCCCAGGCAGGAGGGAAGCTCTGGGTGTGTTTGAAGCAGGCATAGCTCATCTGTGAATCCCTGCCTGTCTACAAGAAACCAGCTGCTTGGTTTCACCCAGAGCTTCCTCCGGGCCATGCCCTTGCCTGTGTCACGCAATGTGGTGGCACCTGCCATGTTGAGTTGACCCCAAACTAATGGCTTTGCTGAGCATAACCCTCGCCGTCCTCTCACCCTGTGCCCTGAACTCTTCTTATCAGCACCCATGGGTGCTGCTGAGCTCTCCCGAAGGGCTGAGCTTGTTACTTTAAGTGTTTCAGGGCTATCAAAGGAAATATCTGTTCCCACTTTCAGTTGGAAGAGCAGCAGCTGATGCTTGCTCCGTTCATGCCTGTTGGCTTTGGTGTTAGCTCACTTGAGAAGCAGTTTGGGTTCCCCCCGCTCTGAGGCTTTTAATGTCCCATCAAAGACAGCTCCTCGCTCTAGTCATTGCCAGGCTATCAGGTAGCGCTAGTAAAAGTAAGCGAACGAGACAGCAGCCCAGCATCTGTGTCGGAGGAGAGAGGCCATTAAGTAGCAGAATAAGTATTTATTGCTGTTGTATTAAAGGAACTCGGCACCATGAAGAAAGCACTAGCGTTTCAGGGCATTAATTTCAGTGCTTGGGAGGCGTGGGCAGCGTGAGGAGCAGCACAGCGAGACCCAGGTGGGCTTGTTTGCAGCTCTTGGTTCTTCTGCGTGGTGGGCTGCTTTGCTTCTGCTTTCTCTTGGCTTTGCATTGTCTCTGCGTCCTGGGGAGGTGAGGGACCCTGCTCTTCTTTGGTCCCGGCTTGGTGTGTTTGCTGTGGGATGAGGACATCTGTGTCATGAAGGGAATGGAGGAGCGCAGATACCTTGTTTCCACAGATGTTCGAGCTTAGGGTCCCTACGAGATGTGTGACAATGTTCCCTCCGGTACTCTAATAGGGAAAGAAAGATAAGCGTCTTAAATATGCGAGAGGTGTGTGCATCTCGGAAGCTTATGATGATGTGATACTGTACAGAGCTTTTCTACCGGTAGCTATAAATCCACCCGAGTTACTCTTTCCTCCTCCTTGTCAGGGGATGTTGCTGGTTTTGCAATGACTGCCCGCTGTTGTAAGGCTACACGGTCACAGGCATTATGCTGGCCCCAAAGAGCTCAAAATAAATATGTTAAAAGTCCTGGAAATCAGCAGAGGCTTTGCCAGTGACTTAATATTTGCATCCTTGCCACATAATGTGGCCAAATCATGGGTTTAATGCTAAATAGTGCTGGGTTTAATAACACTGTTTTAAAAAGGATTTGTGAAGGTCCCTACAGCTGCCTTGTAGGGCAATCAGAACTCTGGTGCATGTTTCTTGTGCTTTTTCAGAGGAGTTTTTGGGTTTGGAAAAGATGCTTTTGCCTGGAAAGTGTATCTCTGATGCTGGGCTCTCGTTAGAGGGCTTAACCTCATTATCTTGAGAGGTGTAATCGCTCGTCCCTGTAACATGGCAGTAACCATAATGCAGCCTGACACTGTGGCTAAGAGGTCTCGGGGACAATCTGTGTCAGATGTTCACTTGAGATTGTTTTAACCCTTTGCTACTTCCATGAGTAAAGATCCCTCTAGAAAAGGAAGGAGCGTGTACATCCAGCCTTCCTTGCTGCATTTCAGAAGCAAAATCCAGTTTATACCTGGTTTACTGCATCTAGTTTGCAGATTGGAAGCCCAACCCAGCTGTCCAGCCCTGGTGAGGCACATGGTCCCAGCATCCCTGGCCAGAAATCCACCAAACCACTGTCTGAGCTTTAGGCTGCTGTTTTCTACTTCCCTGAAAACAGCACTTCATTCTGCACACACATCTTGGAGGCCAAGGGAGCAGCAAAGCCAGAGGAGTGCTGGAAGCTGAGCAGTTCTGTTGTTTCCCACCTGCTCTGGCAAATGAGTTTTGGTTTATGCTTGTTTCCTCCATCTCCTGTGATTTGGTGGGTGCTCTAAAGCTCATCTGCAGCTCCATAGTGATGCCACAAGTTGCCAATATTTCAATAAATCAGAAGCGAGTGGCAGTGAAGGATCCCTGGAGCGGCTGTTTGTTGGAGGAGGGAAGAGGCTTTACCATCACAGAGTTCCCCATCTCTTGCATGGTTCTTGTACTGAAATACGGGGAGAGATGCCTGGACACGCAGTCATGGGAGAACTTCCCTGGCTTTGATTTAAAATCCTTATCAAATATATATCAGCTGAAATGTGCTTGGCTGGCACCTCTCCAGAGGCTGCATGCCAGCAAACACCGTGTGCTCCCGGCTCATTGCCTTTCCGCCTGGCACAGTGGGAATGGGGATGAAGCCGCGGCATCCCCAGGCAGGCGGGGAGGAGCTGGGGGGGAAACTCTTCAGGCAGGCACTGGAACGGCTCAAGCCGGTTGTCCAAATGGATTATTATTTTCTATCACCCTTGTCCTCAGCATCTAGCTGGGTGGATGAGGTCCAGCTGAGAGGAGGGAGCCCTGGCTGTAGGAAAATCAAACCCACTGGATGCTATAACAGGGCTCTGCCCATCCTTGGCATCCTATGGAAATAAATGATCACAGCCTGATTTCCTCCTGCCTGGCTGGGGCTGCCACTCTCCTGCCATAGCATGGCATCACGTACAGTGATGCTGCTCTTGGATTGTATCAGGAGATGTTGATTTAAGGAATTCCCAGCAACATCAGTGGGGTGCTGAAGTGGCAGCAGCTCCGGTGTCTGGGGAGGGTGCTGGAAGGCAGCTCTAAGTTTAATATTTGCTGCACTCACTGCTATAAAGTCGTACAGGTTTACACACCAGGCAATGGCACATGCAGAGCGCAAACAACTGATGCAGAGCGAGCAGGTTGTGGTTTGTGTTGGTTCTCGTGCTTGCAGCTTGGCTGTGCTGACTTTCCAGGGCTGGACTAGCTGAGGTGCGAATCATGGGAGAGGCGTATGCAAACGGAGGAGGCTGGAAACTGCTGGTGATGCTTTGGTTTGCAAATACCGGATCCTGGTTGTGCAGAGCCCAGTGTGTGTGTGCAGCTGGGTGGAAAGTGCAGGGCGGTGGCCCTGGTGGGCAGGGGTGCTCCTCAGCAGGTGAAGAGCATAAAAAGCGAGCTGACTGGCCACTGCCACATGGACCAGTGCAATAGCAGAAAATACAGAGTTCTCCAGCACCACAAACCAGAGGCAAGTGGGTCAGATCCTACTTGATCTCATGGCCGCCTTTATTTTAGCAGCCTTGTCCCTGAGACTCTTCACATGAGTGTTTTTACTATTGGATGCCATTATCCAACTCGGAAATTATTTAAGCACCTTGTGTCTGAATTTGAGGTTAGATTTTTCTACCCACACAGAGGCTGGGGATGTTTGGCCTGAGAATTTCTTTTGCCCTTCATGAGTTTAGGGGAAAAGCTTGTAATTTCAGGCTCTGAAACCACTTCCCTCCTCATAAGGGTATGTGCAATGGTGGCAAAGTCTTTGCCCAGACTTATCGCCACTGTACAGGGCTCCTGGTTTGCTTAGAAGCAAATATTGGTTTATTCTGGAACCACACGCCCTTGCTGGGCTCGGCTCGGGCTGTGAGCCTGGCTGTAGCCCCAGCAGCTCGCTCGGGCTCTGCTCGCCTGTGGAGTGCAGGGAGCTGGGGAGTTTCCTCCAATGCAAAGCGTTCTCCAGCCCAGCTGGGTCCGTTTGTTTTTTCAAATAAGCTGAGAGTTTATTTGAGAGTTTTCTTGATGCATAGAGATACCATCAGCAATAAACAATGCTGGAGGACATAGAAGAGCAGCAAGCATAAGGATTTATTTTTTGTTTTGCTTTAGTTTATTTTAAAATCCCTAATTCCTGAAAGAAAGTCTTGGTAGTAAGGAAGAGGAAAAGTGGTGGATTTTACTTTCAGTGTTGCCCAGTGACAGGACAAAGGGGCAAGAGGCACGTACTAGAACAGAGGAGATTCCAGCTGAACATGAGAAAAACCTTTTACTATGAGGGTGCCAGAGCCTGGCCCAGGCTGCCCAGAGAGGTTGTGGAGTCTCCTTCTCTGGAGAGATTCCAAACACTCCTGGATGCCATCCTGGGCACCCTGCTCTGGGTCACCCTGCTTTGGTAGAAAGGTGGGACGAGACGATCTCCAGAGGTCCCTTCCAACCCCAACCCGTGCTGGGATTCTGTGATTCTTTTTTTTCCCCCGTCCTTCATGAAGTGCAGAACTTGGTGACTTTTAAAAATCAGTCTCCATGAGACCTCTGATGCTCAGCCTTTAAAGTTACATGCACAGCCCATGTGGGCCATTTCTGGTTCTGTTGATTCACAGCAATGACCTCATCACGTGCAGGGTGCTGGCTGGTAAGGGATCAGCTGGGTGGTTGGATCTAAAAATACAAGGCAAACTAGAATGTCAGAAATGCGACGGGCGCCCCTCACCTTTCACAGTGAAACCACCAAGAATTTCCTACTGAAACCACCAGAAATTTCCCGCTAAACCTTTGCAGGTCAGCTGTAGAGAAAGTCTATCTGCACATCACCTGCACTTCATACCTTTAGAGCTCCGTTCCTGGCATCTCCTTGTCAGCAGGATGTTATATATAGCTTTTATGGTAATGTTTGCATGCTGAATGCAGTTTTCCTGGAGGAAATTACATTGAGAAATGGGTGAAGAAGTAATTATAATAATAATGACCTGCATAAGCCCCTGTTGTTCAAGCCTACAGCCTCCTTCTCCCACAAGACCAACGCACAGATAGAAGTGTGGTTTCCCAAACAAGACGTTCAAATGGCTTCGCTGACCCTCTGGTCTGGCAGTGCTGAGCTGGGTGCTTTCCCTTGGGATGGAGCCTGGAGAGCCCCCAGCACTACCCCACTGACTGACCTGGGGCGGTGGCACTGGGATGTGATGCTGGTTTAGTCATTGTAGCCTTTTTGAGTGTGGTTCAAGGGACCAGCACATTTTAAAGCTCTTGCTCTTCCAGGAGCACTTCCAAGATGCAGTAGTCTCAGCTCTACCAGCTTCCCAGTTTTGAGCAGCAGATTAGTTTTAAGAGGAGAAAAGCAAAAGATCTGAGCTTATGAAATAATCAGCATAAATCTGAGGGGAACTGATACCCCACGGCAAGAAATCTTTTTCGGTTATACCATCTGCCTTGGGAAATCCAGTGCCTGCATTTCTAGGCTGCCAAAAAAGAAAGGGGAGGTAGAAATAAGCAGTGAACTGTAACTCTGCCCAGCATTATATCTGTATTAGTTGTATTATCATGTCCTTGTATTGCAGAAGCAACGAAAAGCCCCAGATGAGATCAGGGCCCTCGTGCCAAGTGCTGCGTGGGTGCGTAGCACGGATCCTGCCTGGCCTGGTGGAAAACGATAGCCGGGAGTGGCAGGAAATATGACTGGGTTTCTCTGCAAGTAAGAAGCTGCTTTACAGAGAAATTGAGACACAGTTTAGCAAACACTTAAGGACTGACTTACTTTGAAGAATGTTGTTTAATCCTGTTGAAATTGAGAGGATTATTTATCCTTAAACGCATGCTTAAGCAGTTCCCTGGCTGGGGGCTGGAGCACAGGAGCTGTAAGAGGAGCTGGGGTTGCGCTTGGCTTTTCTCTCTCTTGGCCACTGCTTGAGCTGCTGTTGGAAAAACACTCCCTGATATTGGGACAGTTAGTGTTCAGTCTTATTTTCGGAGACGCCAAGCTTCGTGGAGGCTTTTTGTACCTGATCCCTCAAAGTGGGTCGCTTTGCTTACGTACCTGAGCATCGATTTGGGAGCCGAAGCGTAGGCAAGCGTGTCTGTGCGTGCTGGCTCATCGCTGGAACCAGGTCCCGGGCTTTGATGTGCCAGGATGTTCAGTGCTTGGGGCTTTTCATAAAAGAACAAAGCAAAAATTGTTGGCGTAGAGAACAGTGCACTTTTTCCCTTAAGTTTCCCTGGAAGTCAAACCCTGCGGTATAACTGTCTGATTCATAAACTGATTTTTTTGTACTTTAGAAGTCTAATAATAGACCGCAGAACAGACTCATTCAATCAGTCTAGGACTTCCCTTGGACTATTTTAAGCCCCGTGGAGCGGGGCCGGGGGTGCCAGCGGGCTCTCCAGCCTCTGTGCCCGCTTTGGGCTCAGCGTTGGCAGGTACCACAGCGATGCTCTGTGCCGTGGCTCTGCCTTGATGAGCCCTGGGGTCTTTTATGGGTGCTAAAGAACTTGGTCCCATCTCCTCTCCCCTACCAGGGGAGATTTTGGAGGTGGGAGACTGCAGCACAGGGAGGTTTAATAATTTGCCTGGAGTGGTGTTTTAAGCTGCTGACAATCTGGGGAGTAAGACTTGGTTTCTTTGACTCCGGGTTATGTTCTAACCTGCTTTCTCCTATTGCTGCTTATGTAATTTCTAAAGGCAAAGCCAAACTTATTTTAAAATTCAGATTGAAATGACAGCCTGCTGGGAGGGACATGGTTCATGTGGAGCTCGCAGGCAGGGCTGTCTTCTAATTCCAAGGGGGCTCAACTCGTTTGGGTTTCTCTGGAGCAGGTTTGCTCGTGGAAACCTCACATTACCAGAAGCCACATCTTTCCTTGATGCTCCTCAAAGCCAGAGCCAACGAGAGACCGGCCAGAGGTAGGGGTGTGAGAGGGACTGGGAGAGCTAGGCTTGCTTCACACCTCCCCAAACTGGAGGTGGGAATCTCGGCAGCTGGCACTAGGAGCTTGCAGCTCGCTGGCAGGACAGCATGTGGCTTGAAGCACCTTTTCCAGAAGCAACCAACCTTTCTCCATGCTGCTTTTTTTGTTAGGTGATGGTAAAATGAGGAACTTTACTGCACTTTATGTTCGTGGCACTGAATTTCAGCTTGAGAAAGTTAACAGTTTCTCTTCTAGTCACACAGTAATTATGGCCTGTGATCAGTGGCTCCAGGGCATCCCTGTAAAACCAGGCATGCCGGGGGTGGTGGTCTGGTAGCTCTCCAGATGGGCTCTTGAGAGTGAGAAATAGGCCAAAATATGCTCATGACAGCAATACCAGGAGTAATGCTTTGCCTAATTAAAAAAATCCTTTATCCATGTCCTCTGCTTAGGAGGGAATGTCAGGGGCAGCATCTTAGAAGAAAAGACATTGAGGATGCTTTGGTAAAGTGCTTTTTTGCTAGAAACATTGCATGGGGGCATGGAAAGGTGCAAGGAAACTTCCCTCTTGCTCTGGAGCTCCTTCCTTCATTGAACTCCCACTCGTGACTTTTTACACCAGGGAGAAACCTGGCCAGGTTTTGACATTCACAGGGTCTTGATGGCCTTGTTGAATAATCTCTGTTCTCCATGTGAAAGTCAACCGCTAAATGTTTTTGCTGACCCGGCTTTGGGTCCATGTGTGGGGCACTGGCAGCTGCCAGCTGGGCTGGAATTCATGGCAATGGTAAAAGAAAAGAAAAATTGGAGGGATGAAGGATGCAAAAGTGCAGAGAAGACAGGATTTGGAGCAGGATCTGCTGCAGGAGGCAGCTCCAGGGAAATCCCAGGGAGCCGTGTGTGCGCATCCTCCAAAACCAGCTTGGTGCTTGCATGCGCCTCTTGCAGAGCGAAGGATTTGCATGTGGATCCAGGATGTGACTCTAATAGATGTTCTGGGGTAATACCATGGAAGGGAAAGAGGCTTCATGCAACAAGAGCAGTCCCAGGAGAGAAGTCAGGCACTTACTTAGGGCACATGCTCCCTGGGTGATGGATGTGAAGGTGGCTCAGCGAGGCAGGGAGCATCCCTTGGTCACAGCCCCTGCGGTGGTCAGGTTTGTGTGGCTGGGGCAGAGACGGGGGCCCTGGACAACAGGGACTGCTCAAAAAGTCCTTTATCTGTGTCCTGGACACAGGCATCTCCATTCATTCCAGTAGGTGGGAAAGTAGTCCAAAAATAATAGGTTTGGTTTTTCAATCTAGCTTTGAAATGATGAATATAAGCAAGAGTAAAACATGTTTTATATCTGTTAGGGACTAAAACTATTCCTTGTCTTCATTGAAAACTCTCTGTAGCAGTTAAAACTTCCATCAAAAATGGGAGTTTTCAGAAAAAGCTGCTGGCTTCACTGTTCCTGATTGTGATGCTGATGAAAATATTTGGGTGTTGAATCACTTCTGGCTGTTTTCTGCCAGCAAAGGGCGATGGTTTGCACTCACCTCTGACAAAACGATGATGCATCTTTATTGAAATGTAAGAAGTCAAAACCATTCAGTCTTGGCAAGTTTGCCTCACTAAGATCACTTTGTGTAGGGAGAGACAAAAGGAGTCATAAACCCTTTGTAATAAAATACAAAGTATGAGGGTTTTTTCAATGGTCCTCAGCACTGCATAAAACCTATTGGAGCAGGTGTGGATGATAGGAGTGGCAAGATGGAGTTTCCTTGGAGGATGCTGTTGAATGGATATCTTCAGAGCTAAGGGTTTATACTCAGTGGTAAACCCAAAAGCGGTGTTTGCAGTGATGGTGGTTGATGGGCACTGCTGGGGCGGACTGAAGCACATCCATTTCAGTGGGTGTTCAGGTCCAAATACCTCAAGTTCCACCAAAACTCCCTCTGTCTTCAGTAAGCTCACCAGCGTCTTTTTCTCTCGTTTCCAGGTGATCTCTGCAGTATCCAGACTCTCCTTCCACAGTATTGCTCAAACCAAAGGAATTAGGTAAGAGCCTTTTAATACGATGCTTTAAATAATGTTCCTCTCTCTCTCCCTATCCATATTTCTAGTATTGAATCATATCAGACTCTTTAGAAGCTACACATATTAAACAGATGTCAAGGATGCTTTGGGATGTAGGCAGGGTACTTGTAAAAGCGCCTTACCAGCTGCTCAGGAGTAGTTCACAAATAAGTGAAAATGCCATGAGTTGTGTATAATATGCCTGCTGGGGAGGGTAGAGGGGTGGGTTTTAGTGTCTCTTGCTGGACATTTTGTTCAGATCCCCTCCTAGGGGCTGCGCAGCTGAGGACTGAGATCCCAGTGATGCCTGTCCCTTTTGCCCAGCCCAGGGCTGTGGTGTCACCCCACTGTCCCCCCCCATCACCCACCCCACTCCCCAGCCTGTGCAGAAGTGCCCAGGAGGCCTTTAAGTCACAAACAGCTGGGAAATTTCTTCCTGGCTTTGATGAAGACAAGTCCCTGGAGGGGTTTCAAAACTATGGAGATGTGCTGAGGGACGTGGTTTAGTGGTGACCTGGCAGTGCTGGGGGAACAGTTGCACTTGATGATCTTAAAGGTCTTTTCCAACCTAAATGATCCTGTGATCAGTGCTGAGTGGGTGATGAGGGGTACTATGTAACCTGGCCCTGGCACCCAGGGTGGGCTGCTGGGGCTGCTCCTCCTCTGCTAATTGAAGGAGCCATGGAGAAGGAATTAAAAACAGCAGCGAGCCCTGTTAAGCAGGGCTGTTACCCTGGTCTTTGTTCAGTTCCCTGCAAAATCGGTTTGCAATTGGTTTTCTTATTAGCATGCATTTTTATTATTAATCTGGCAGAAGCACCTCATTAGGACCACAGATACAACTGGGAAGAGTTCTCAGCCTAAAGTACCTTTCCTCCATTTTAGGGGGATTTTTTGGGTTGTGGTTTTTTTCCCTCAGCTATGAAACAGTTGTTTTTCTCCACAGAAGATGTTGTGCTGCTATTCTGGTCGGGGTGTAGCACAGCATCGGTCTGCAGCTGCACCCCGGGGCCAGCCCAGCCACAGCCGGGCTGCGGGGATGGGCTGGATGGGGCTCTGCGTTACTTCAGCCCTGCTGCCCATGCCCACCACCCCCCCACCACCATTTGGTAAACTTATTTTCACCACCTTAACTGCACTGATATTGCTGGAGAGGGGAGGGGAGCAGCTTTTCACGTGTAAAACAAGCTCAGAGCCTTCCCATCTGCTAAATACAAATTGGACAGACACCACCAGGGCTGGGGGGAGATTCTGGGGGTAAAGGTTTGAGGAATAAAGATATGCTTTAAGTAAAGGGCTGTTTATTATTAGGGGTAGTCCTGAGTCCTGGAGAAGCCTGCAGGGATTATTATTTTAAGGGAAAAGAGCATCCAAGGTGTTTGGAGGCAGGGAGCAAAGTGGGAACCCACGTGCACAAGGGCTGGGTTTAAGCCGGGGCATCGCTGGAGGAAGCTGTGATGTGTCACCCCTGGCAAAGCCGAGGGCCTGGTGTCACTTCAGAGGATGAATGAGCTAGCCGTTCTCTGGGAAGGCTTTGGCTGAATCCCTGGTGTTCCTGTTGAGGTCTCCCACTGCCAGGGATAGGTTGGGCCAGAGCTGGGAGCCAGGGGCGGGGAGGCTTTGCTATTCTTGTGGATATGTGGCTTTTCCTTATTCATTTTACAACCAGCATTTACAGTTCCCACTAAAATCCCTTATCTTGGAAGCTTTTGGCACCATAATTACACAAGAATAGCACAGAGCTTAGTGGGTCTTTGCTTCTAACCCTGTTTTCCTGCATATTAACCCTGCTTTTCCTCCCCATTGCCAGCTCTGCAAGAACAGAAAACATTGTCTCTAGCTGGAAAATACCCCCCTAGGACTGTCCCTTCTCATCACCACTGTCCCCTGCAGCCAGAGAGCCCTCGCTTTGTCCATTGCTGCACGCTTTTTCCTTTTAATTAGATGATTTCTTGCTACACCACCACAAAAACCTCAATGACAGAAACTAATCTCAGATGAATTAACTTAATCTGTAGGAACCAGCAGTGTCTCTGGCTCCCCAAAGGGACTGGCCACGTTGGCCACCATTGCCCCTTAACTCACCGAGGTTCCCACTGATGATTGAGGTCCCTTCACTTTCCTCCCCCAGTGAAGATGCTGCCATTGAAATAAATCAGGAAAGCTTTGTTGGCGTTGGCATGGTGCTCAAAGCCATGGTAGATACAACGTGGTTAGGATGGGACACGGATCGCGTGGTCTTCAGCCCCATAGCATGAAGGTGGCTCTGTGCCAACCCCTATTTTGGGGTCTAAGAATCAGGATCACGCAAATTAAGAATGAAATAAATCCTCAAGCCTATTACTTGCCCTTACATAAGTTTCATGGCATGTAGGGTAGAAAAATAAAAATCAATCTTCTATGCTTTTCAGTGGAGGAAAAGAAAAATAGTCTTTCTGTCTATTAATTTCTGGATACATGAACCTCGCCAGAGAAAGCCTGTTTCAGAGAGTAAATCAGATAGCTATCAGGATAGCTATGTTGAGATGCCAGGGTGTTTCGTCCAAGAAACAAGCTAAAAGCAGCAAAACACGGCAAGAAATGATCTTGAATGTGGTGTTCTGTTTGCAGCACGCTGCTGAGGCTGAGCTTCATCTGCACAGCTCTAACTACAGCCCGGGCTGCATCCTTCCTCCCCCAGCTCTACTCAACTCCCAGTTGCAGGTTTCAGGAGTCCTGAGGAAAACAGGATCATCCTCCAGCACGGTGCATCACTGACTTACCTCCTGGCAGGCGATGGTCTCTGGTGGTGGCAAAAATAGGTTTATTTCTTGCATGAGGCTGTGCAAACTAAAGAAGTGTGTAGTTGCAAGGACCAAGGACCACCACTGCCACGCTGGGTGGTTTTTTTGGGTAGTGCCTTGTGAATAACAGGCGCCTTGATAAGAGGGTTATTGGTTATTTTCTACCTTTAAGGCATTTCAAGGAAAGATGGTTTGTGGGTAAAGATATGGACTGAAGGGAAAGCAGAGGCACAAAACTCTGTTCGGATCTTGGTTCTGCCCCAGGTGCTGTATGCAGCCCTGGGCAAATCCCATAATATTCTGTGTCTGATTTCCCCCTCTCCGAAGTGGGGAGGTGAGAAATGTCTTTGTTCACCTGGCTTGCTGGAGACAGATCTGCCTGCTCAGTAGGCACAGGCAGCCGTGGCCAGCGCTGCCGTTTGATCTGGTTTGGGAGCACGAGCTCTGTGGTAACATGATCGTCCCCCTTTCCTGGGGTTTCCATCCGTGTGGTGTTCTATAGGGCTGTATATGGGGACAAAGACAAGGTCCTCATTGTATAGCACTGCTCATCAGCTAAGGAGAAGGGATTTTTAAAAAATTGTTATTGTTTCTCATCCTTTCCTCCATTTGGAGGACTATCAGCCATCCCCCTGAGGAGTTACCTCCGTGCTCCTTGCCCATCCGTGGCTGTGTCTGAACAAGGAACCTTTATTTTACAGCCAGGACTTTTCCACTGCAGACCCGACTTGCAGCCCATTTAGCCCATTACCCCATTTCTTGGGGCTGGCACTGAGTGCTTCCAAATCAGGTGGGAGGATCTTGTGGCACAAGCAGCGTGTTCATACAGGAGCACTGTGCAAAGGTCCTCCTGTGCTCCGGAGCATGAGTTTTCATTCCCTTTCCAAGTTTTCTCAAGCAAACTCAGCTCTCTGGAGGACAACAGGACTTCTTGTTGCAGATCCCAATAAACTAGGATTTTTTTTTTTTTTTTTTTCTTTTTTTCTTAAGACTTTCCTGGATGTTCTCCATGGGCCCAGGGTACAACTCAGTGTGCTCTGGGCTCCAGCCGTCATCCACCTTATGTGAGTGAGCTCCACCAGCTGAATGTGAGCTGGGAGTGGAGGGGGCATCTGTTTTTTCATCTCCCCAAGATATATGTTTTTCCTGGAAGCAGAGATTTGCAAGCAGAGCAGGAGGTTAAGGAATATTGGCTCATGCTGCCTGCATGCATTTTTAATGTGTGCACAGCGAAACCAGCTGAAAAGGGGAAGGAGTTAGCATGTTCAAAGGCCTTTTACTGAGGCCCTTAATCTAAGTAAATCCTTTATATATGAACTGAACTTCTAAGTGACTTCCTTCAGAAGGCACGGCAGTTAATAAGATAGATTTAAAAACATTTGCAAGTGGGGAGGAGGGAGGAATCCTCTTCGTCAAGAGGAGCAGCGGTGGTGCTTTGGCTGGGTGGTGGAGGGGAGGAGGAGGGGATAGTTGTGTTGTCCCCATCCTGGGGGCCAAGGCAGGAGCCCCTTGGCTAAGTGGCACCTCACAGATACCCTGGGGGCAGATGGTCAGAAGAATAAGTGATATGAGTTATACCTCCAGGCAACCACAAGGAGGCCAGCCTGTCACCCTGAGCTGAGGTTTACGTTGCATTTTAACGAATAATTAAACACAAGCCAAAATGCTGGTTTTCTTGGCATTTAACCTCTGCACGTGGCGTGCCCTGAGGTGACAGATGGTCCACTGGCAGTCGGGGGCAAGCCCTTGGCTGGGAGCTGCCTGTTGCCTGCCTGTGGCTGCAGGGCTGGTTGGATCTAGGGAGAGGTGGTGGGTGCTTTGGATGCCTTCAGGTCCCTTACATTAGGAGCTGGGAATTGCTATTTCTCTTACAGGAGGCTGGACATGCTGGAAACCCTCCTGGTTCTCCAGGGTAGGGGCTGGCGCCAGTTCTGAAGCTTTCCCAAAGCCCTGGGTGCTCTCCACCTCCCGGCAGGTCCAGTGCTGAGTAGCTGTCATGGCTGGGTTGCCCACCAGCGCCCTGTTGAGTGCAGACCCCCATCCAGGCCATCATGTCTCCATTGTGCCCATCTCTACGACGCAGATAGTGAAGCTGGGAGAAGAGGTCAACACTGGGGTTAGCCCAGGTTGGAGCTGCCTCTGGTCAAGTTCAAGGCAGCTAAATGAGCTGTACCAGCATCCTCCCATCAGTGGTGATTTGACCCAGAGGAGACTTCCCTACCACCCTGCTTTGCCTGCAAACCCTGTGCCTTGCTGACGAGGTTTGGTATCACTCAGCTTTGCCCAGGTAAACCATTAAATCAGACTGAGGTGCTCAAAATGAGGTTTGTAGTGTTATCAACCGTGGAGTTTCTGTGCTTAACAGCTTGCCAATAATATCAGGATGTGTGTGGGTGAAAGGGAAGAGGGATGGGAAGGGAGAGTCACAAGCATCCCGCCTTCACCCATCACGGGGTTGTGATATTACGGTGCTGAGCGAGCAGCACTCCCAGCACACAGGAGAGGGGTTGGGGCAAATGGGGCTGGATCTGCACGGGCAGCCTCGAGCCCCTGCCCTGCAAAATGCTCATGTCTCTGCTCCCAGTATGTGTCATTCACTGGTCAGTTGTGTTTGATCTGGAAAATCCTCGGAGCTTCATCCACCAGTTCAGAAGTAAACCTAGAGTTTTGCCTAGGTTTCATAAATTTAACCCGTTTTCTTCTGTTAGCCCCACTATGGTGTGGGACTACCCTTATGTTTGCAGTGGGGGTGACCTTGTAAAGGAGACTTTGTGGTCCTGCCAGCAAAACCCACTTCTTGCAAAAGCTGAGATGGCACAAGCCCCGGTGTAGCTGATCAAGGAGACGTTCCTGGTGGAGAGAAGGGAGGTGAGGGGAAATCTTTAATGGGATTTGCAAAGATTCTCCAGCATGATGGAGGCTTCTTGCTGCTCATAGTTGGTCTCTGGTCCCCCTGCCCCTGGGGATGGTACCTCAGCAAAGGAGGTGGATCCAACCATGTGTGAAAACAGCAAGCAATTAGTTGCTAACGATTAAGTCAGAGTGTCTTCTGAAGAGGTAGTTACAGGACCTTTTCTCCTGTAAGGCTGGTTTTACAGGGATTGTTTTATTCACCTCCAATGTGCTCTCTGAAGTTGCACTCTACCCATTATGCTTTTTTTACTGCCGTTGTGTGTCCATTGTACGCACTGTAAATGTTGCTATAAAATGGATATAGAAGGCTGTGGAAGGGATCCGTGGCTGGAAATACGTACGGTTGCTGAGCAGCATGCTCCTGTGCTCCAGGGAGCCTGGGACTGGCACCAGTCCTGAGGCTGAGCACCAGTCCTGGCCAGCACGAGTCCACAAAGGTTCAGCTGCAGACTTCACAAGTGGGGAGTTGAGTAGAGATGGTTTCCTGTGATGTGGGCAGACCTTCTTCAGGAGTGACCATAAAGCTTCTTCCTTTGTCAGTATCCTTGGCTAAAAACAGTTCCGTTCCAGCTAAAAACCTTTGTAAGACATTTATTTTGGCAAGGATATGTCCTCACAGACTTGCTCCTAAAAGAGTCTGAAAAATATCATTGACATGTTTTCCCATGCGGCTGCTTTGTAGGCTTGGGAGATGCTGAGGTCAACCTGTAAGCATCTGCTAATAAAAGCAAAGACAACTTCTCTCACCCCTTCCTCACTAGCAAAATGAAGGTGCTTTTCTGATGTGCACAGCTCTGTTTAACAGTCACACATGGGGCTGGCTGCTTTTTGAGGTGCACATGCCTTGGCATTGCTCATTTGACTGGTGCTTCCCTTGAGGCTCCCTCTTGTGTCACTGGCCACCCTCAAACCATCTCACCTTTGGGTGCAACAACAAGGCATAAACAGCCATGTCTCCTGTGCAGGGTCAGTGCAAAGGTGCTGGAAGGTTCTCTCTGAAATGCAGTCCTTGCCTCAAGTATGGAGAATGGCTTCAGGCTTGGCTGGTCCGAAACGGGGAGCTCCTGGAGATGGGGAACAGGAGAAGGCTCAGGGCTGGAGGCACCACCACGGGCTGTGCCTGGAGAAGGGACAAACCACATCTTTGCACCGCACCGCAGAGCAGGAAGAGGAAGCACACGTCTTTTTGTGACTTGTGGACCACAGAACGTGGTGCTCAGCCCAGGTGGTCTGTTTAAGTCTGGTTTATGTTGCACAGCAGGAGCCTGCTTGGCTGGGACACGCTGGTGGTGCTTTGGTGCAAACAGCCAGTGGTGCTGGCACTGGTCTGGGAGCTGGCAGAAATGCATATTTTGGTAACAAATAATGTTTTTGTTGGCATGTGTTTCATAGGACTGCAGCTGCTGAGGTACAGCAGAGAAGCTGCTGCTTGGACTACTAAAACATTTCCTTGTGCTGCTTTGCTCTGGAGCCTTCCAGGACTTAAAGGGAATTATAAGAAAGTAGGGGGCAGACTTCTTAGCAGGACGTGTTCTGACAGGACAGGGGGTGATAGTTTAAACTAAAAAAGGGGAGATTTAGAGTAGATAGAAGGAAGAAACTTTTGATGCTGAGGGTGGTGAGAGCCTGGCCCAGGTTGCCCAGAGAGGTGGTTGCTGCCCCATCCCTGGAACCATTGCAGGTGAGGTTGGCCGGGGCTCTGAGCAACCTGCTCTAGTTGCAGATGTCCCT
>JAVSBS010015213.1:0-28309 GCA_033124195.1 Coracias cyanogaster | reverse complement strand
ACCATTGCAGGTGAGGTTGGCCGGGGCTCTGAGCAACCTGCTCTAGTTGCAGATGTCCCTGCTCCCTGCAGGAGGATGGAGGGATGGACTAGATGAGATTTAAAGATCCCTTCCAAACCATTCTATGATTCTAAGTTAAAAATGGGGGTTTCAAGATTTTTAACAAGGGTATTTTCCAAAGCCAATTGCAGAGCCTTGTGGAGATGTTGTTAAATACCCAGGTGGAGTGTCCCAGGCCTTTCAGTCCTGGCTGTGATTTATCTGTGCGCTCCCCAGGTGAGCAGTGCCATCTCCCCAGAGTGAAGGTGCCCAAGCTTGGGTTAGCTGCTCCGGTCATCTCCTCCCCCATGGGCTGAGCTCAGCAGGGCTGTGCTGCAGTTTCAAGGCAGCATGTGAGGTGGAGGAGCATCCTCCCTCCTCTTCAACCTGCTGCTCCACACATTCCTTGCGGAACCAGGGCCATGGGGACATCCCACCACAAGGGAGGGCTGCTGATGTCCCTGCTCACTACACACGCCATTGATGTTCAGCCACAATGTTTTCAAGTCTTGTTTTTGTTCCTGAGTGGGAGACCTCATTTCCTAGTGATTGGTTGTGCTGCTACCCCAGAGGGCTTGTTGGGGGTTTTTTCCCTTCTTTTTGAGAAAGATGTTTCTGGATTCCCCTTTTGATTTTATCCATCTGTTCTCATCAACGTGAAGCTGAAGTGAGGAAAAAATCATCCCGCTTTCTTCAACTAGGCATTGGTGCATGCAAATGTTTTAAAAATGTGATAATGTGTTGAAATCTAAAATTATCTGAGCTGTTACTTTCTTGTCTCATAGTCTCCAGAAACACTCGGCTCAGATTTGAGCTAAAGATAAAGTCGGGCGTGCAGCTAACCCTTGGGCGCTGTGCAGTGTGCTGTGCTGAACTCTCCTGCAAAATCATCATCTTTGCGTTATCTGGTGATGTCGCTTTGCTGTTTCCCCACTGCTTTGCTATCGGAATTAATCTTGTGAGAATTTTTGCAAGTTCCAGACCACAAATAAAAGCAAATCATAATTTTTCAGAGGACGTGTCTAGAATTTGGCATAGCATGAGGCACTTCTTTCCAGAGATGAGTAATGTAACACAATAGTATGATTTTAATTAAATTCAGCAGCTTTTGGTATGCTCCGATGTGTCTTGTTCTGCAGGGAGAGAGTTGATTCCGCTCTGCTTTATAAAAATGGCTCTTGGGCATTCTAAGTGTGGTTTTTATCCATCTCGCAGCACTTTACCAAAATCAGTCCCTGACACTGTTCCCATTTCACAAATGGGAACCAAAACATGGATGCGCTGCCCAGGTCAAGAGCAGGGCTGGAGAAGCAGCTCCAAGTCACCTCTCTGCTCATCCCTGGTCAGCTAACAGCCACATCTTGGTACATCAGTAAATTAAATGCGACTTTAGTCTGTCTAATCCCACTGAAGCCGATGATAAATGCGTGTCAATGTCTTGCTAAACCACATGGTTTTCTTTGGATGGCTCCAGGAGTGCTGTGCTCATGACAATGTGCCCAGGGGACCCGCTACAGCTCCAAGGTGCCAGAAGCGATGGCTGAGGGGGGACCCACAGTCATGAGGATGGGATGATCCCCAGCTCAGGGAGCGACCTGCCATCCTAGGGAAAAAAGACCTGGGGAAGGTTGGAGCTATCAAAATGACATGCTATGAACAGCCAAGGTCTGAGCACTTGCCCTGGGGAAATGTATTTTGGGATTGAAGCAGAATTAAACCTTAGCAGTGGGACAGATGGACTCGTCTGGAAGCACACGAGCTGAAGCCAGCTGCTAAACCCCCACCCAAATTCACATGGAAAATGCAGCCTGAAGTCCAAAATCCTGGTGAAATTGAGCCTCCCGTGGGTGTTCTTTGTATTGCCACCATGCTTTCTCCAAAAGAGGGGTGCTGGAGGATCTGTACACGCAGCTACGGGTTTGTGAGTCACTACAAGGTATAATTACAGTTCACAGATACCGTGCCATGGAAGTAGTTTTCTGCCGGATCCCGAGCCAGGAAAACTCAGCACAGCCCTGTCCATCCCAGCGGAGATGTAGAAGCTCCTTTGCACCAGCTTGAGGCTCTGGTCTTTTCCATTTACGAAGAAATCCCTGGCAGAAGGGACAGCAGATGGGAGCAGCTCAGGTTTCACGGGTGTCACATACTGCACCTGCTTTTTAAAACACTGAAGTGTCATGGCTGGACCTAGGAAGATGAGGGCACGTGATCATGCTGGTGTTGTGAGGCTGGAGTCCTGCTCATGGTAAGGGATATGCCATCAACTTCAGTCTGCGATGGGTGTTTGCACAAGTCATGAAAGCCTCCTTGCAGTTCTGCTCAATGGATGATCTCCACTGAGAGCAGCCTCAGATAAGAACAGAAGCTTTGGATGGAGGGCAGCGAGTGGGACATTTCCACCCTGCCTGCTTCTCAGCAGGCTTTCTGTTCCCAGAGCTGGTGTTTGTCCCCAGGAAATCAGAATGGTGACGGGGAAAATAGCAAAGAAATCATGCCAGATCCTCCCTGCTCTGTCACGCCTGGATCTGAGGCTATGATGCTACTGTACAAAACTGTCAGGCTTAAGCTGACCCATCCCTGACCCTCTGTATTCTCGGTGATGGTACTGTGGAGGTGGAGAGCCGGCCTCTCTTACTAGGACAATGCACCCAGATACTGAAATATGTTCATAAATAAATAAATCTTTTTGCTTATTGCTGTTAGAACTGCAGCCTACCTGGCTCTTCATGCTAAATAATTCAGAGGAGAGAGCAGCCAGGCAGCACATGGAGCTGAGAGGAGGAGTTCTATGGGGATAGCTGCCGAGGAGATGGTGTGGGGTGGATCATGGGGTCACCTGAGTGACCTCTGAGAGCAAGGGAGTGGTGTTACGTTAGGTGCTTTGTGAAATATTAATTGATTATCCCCTTGTGTGATGTGCTCTAGCTGTGAGCTGCCTTTCCCTGGGAGAGCACACTGCGTTTGCAGGGTGCTGTGTGCTGTGCATGTGCAAGCTCTCCAACCCAGAAGGTAGCCCGAATATTTTGTAAGATCAAGGGGGTGCTTTGCATCGCATGTCGAGAGCCATCATCTGCTGTAAGTCTTGTCCTCAAGAGAAGAAGCTCGCTCTAAACTCCCTAACAAATTACTTGGGTCTTTCCTTCTTTTTTAGGCTCTGAAACAAACACGTCAGATCAATCCTACTTTTGTTCTCTACTTTGATCTCTGGAAGCAATGCAGTTGAGTGCTGTGGGGTTTGTCTGTGAAGAAGTCTACTCTGGGAGATTTATTATCTCTGAGAGCCTGTTCCAGTGGTGTTTGATGTTGCTGGGGCTTTCGTTCTTCATCTGAGAGGGATCGGGCTTGCTGCAGCCCAGGCACGGGCTGGGGGAATAAGTGGCTCAGCAGGTGGTTTTTCATGATGCTGGAGTGAAAAACAAAGTGTAGTGCTTGACTAAGGATATTAAATAAGAGACAATTTCAAACTAATTTAAATGAACAGGGATCTGCAAACCTGTTTGGTTTCAGTCGAGTCAAAATCCTTCAGTCATTACTGTTGAGCGTTCCCGGCTATGACATTTGATACCGTGTATGAAGTCGCAATGCACACAGTTGCTCTTGAGGAGCTCATGGCTGGAGAACAGGCAGCAGCATGTCCCAGCCAGTTGGAGATGTGTGGTTGAGGCCAAGTTGATAATCTGCACGGAGGTGTCTAAATGTAAGTCCAGTGCTGGACCTGGATGTGCTCAAGGGAAACCCTGGTAAGAAACATTGGGTTAGAAGTTCAGCCAGTTGGCTTTCCTTAGAGTTGTGTGATGCCGATCTGGTGGGGCAGGAGCAAGAGCAGGGCTCTTCTCTCTGGTCCATTCCCCAACATATCAAGTCTGTTTCTACAGCAAGCTCAAGTGGAAAATGTCACCTCAAGTTGAGCCCAGACCTTGGTGAGGAGCCACAAAGGTGATCTGATGGGAAGCAGCAGAGCCAGCAACATGGGGAGTAATTGATGGGCCAGGCCTAGGGTGGACAATTCACCCCATGTCTCCTGCCAGCATCGCCTTGACCCCAGTGCTGGTGTGAGTCCAGGTAGAAAAGTATTTAATATGGTTTTCTCTAGCTGGCTGCTGGAGGTTCATCCTCATCAGCACATTGCTGGAGGATTAATTTTTCCCGGGTTCAGCGAAGAAAAATAATGTAAATAGATACATAAGGGAACTTAAGCCAGAAGTAGGGAGATATTTCAAATAGCAGCCATAATTAGTAGGTCTAAATTAAATGACATTATTGCACGTGAGGCTTTTAGGGAAAAACAAGGACCTTTTGGGCAGAGCTGCCCAAAGCCCATGGCACAGTCCCAGCCCCGGGTGACTTGTGCTGCAGGCTGGGGGCTGGCAACGTGTTTGGGAGAAGGAGAGAGGAGCTGTGGGGAGGTGGCAGCTCTGATCCCACCAGAGGGACCTGGGGATACTGGGAGCTTCTCCAGAGCCACTTGTGGTGTGGGCAGCTGGGGAGAGACGCATGAACAAAGGGCAAAGCCAAGGCTTTCTCCAAAAAGCTGTCCTTCAGCTCCACATTTTAGATGGTCCATTTAGTAATCCTCTCCTTGGCGTGACTTTCCTTCTAATTGCATTCTGTGCATCTTTATTTAGCCATTATCTACTATTGTGGAGATACAGGTTATTAATTCCTCCCCTGCCCTGACTTTCGCTCTGGTGCTTTGTCCACGGTCAAGGTGAAGCTGAGAGGGCTGAGGAGCTGCCATCTCCACAATACTCTCATTAGAAAACATTTTTCTCTCTTTGCTGTCTTCTGGTCTTACATGGTGGGGTTTATCGCAGGAACGGATTACACCTCAAGCCCAGATTTATGGTTGGAAATGCGTGTTTGTGATTTTAATACTGTTCATGGCTCTTTTACTTCTTTCTTTCTGGCATGGTGAGCACTAGAGAAAGAAATATTCTGAGATTAAGAGCAGAAGATGTGTGTGAAAGAAAAGAGGTTGTGCCTTGTAGTGGACTTTTAAAAATTATTATTATTTTAACAAATGTTGTTTAAACAGAGGTCACCTCAGATTTCTCCTTTCTTGCCAGAGCTGTGCAGGATGGTGTAGCTCTGCGACAGCAGCTCCTGACAACACTGCCCATTGGGGCTGATGTCCAAGGCCAGTGCTCATGATGGGTTCAGCCACATGCAGGAGGAGCTGATGGCTTTTTCGTCTGTGCTTCCTATGGCTTTTGTGAAGCCAAGGGAGAGGAAACGGAGACACACATGGTTTGAAAAGATCCTGGATGCCTCTTGATCTCTCACTTCATACTTTAAAGCTTCTCTCCAAAATGGGTTTCCCTGCACACCTCACAAACACATGGGCAGCCGTTTGTGCCAGATGTTGGTGTGTTGGGATGATCACCCAGTGGCACCTGCCTTGCAAGGAGGCCATGAGAGCAGGCGCAGCCCCATCTGCTCTTCCCACCCATCCCTATCCTCCCTCCCACGTGGCCACTTTGCACGTGGGCGTGATTGGACACACCAGCTTTGGGGTGCTCCTCGGTTCCTGGGGGTTTGCATCTCATGCAGAGGCGGGGCAGCCATGGTAGTTGATAGAACACAAAATCGTCCTGCTCTGTGGCTGGGGCCACCGTGGCTCTTTCTCTTCCTGGGCTCACCACCTGGTCATGGTATTAACTGAACTCACTGCAGGTCTGAGCACTATTTCAAAACACTTGGTCTGAAGCTGTTCACCAAAGGAAGGGTGAAGTATAGCCGGGAGGGAAGGCAAATTAACGCTAGAAAGAGGATCCAAAAATAGCAAATTCAGGGGCTATCCAGGACATGTATTAAATCTTTCAGGAGAGGCAATCTATCATGAAGCAGGGAGTGCAGGAAAGAAGAGAAGGAAATTACACTTGGGGGCAGTTAAAAGTTCACGTGTACCCAGCTTTGCTCTTCCATAACATTAATATCCCATCCCGGGCAGCTCTTGGCTCGGGGACCCCCAGCTGCTGTCGCTGCAGTGCCCACAGGGACAGACCGAGCTGCTGTGGCACAGCCCGTGTTCCCTGCGCTCCAGCTCTTCCTCCAGCTTCTCGTGCCCGTGGGGACCCCCTGCCCCACACAGCCTTGGTCGCAAGGTGCATCCAGCCCAGCGGAGCCACAGCCCACCCTGGCCCCGTGCCAGTAATAATACATTGGGTTTAATTAAAGCAGTATTTTTCATCTCCTTCATACATTATTTGGTTATTACTTCAGAGCCAAGGAATTCTTATATTCCCCTCACTCCCTCCCTTCCTCTTTTAATCTGCTTTCTCCCCCCTTCCTTTTGCCCTTCTGGTGTCCTTTCGCTCATCCCCAGGGTTTTAACTTTTTTTTCAGCTCACACAAAGTTATGATGAGGTTTTGTAAGGATTCATTCATTCGGGTGGGATCGGCTGCTCACTCTGGTGGGACATGCCGGTGGGAATCAGCTCGGTGTGCCCCAGCCATGCCCCAGCCAAGCAGGGCAGGAGCTCGCAGGTAGAAAAGCTCCATCACAGGTGGGGGAAAAGGTGTTTTTCTGTCTCAACGAGTCCAACGCTGAACTTGAATTAGATTTCTACTGAGTTGTTTGTGCAGCACCAGCACAGTGGGGAGCGGCGGCTCAGACATGGGGTGTCTGAGATGCTGTTGGATGATGCAGCTCCTTACTTCGGTGCTCAGATGGTGCCCTGTGGTGAACCAGCCTCACCACCTGGTTCCTTGTCCTGCCATGCCAGCGCTGTCCGCCAGAAGCAGCTGAGATGATGTCCTCCTGGGAGTGAATGCCTCAATAGGAAAAAAATGTGTTTGCAGTGAATATTTTGTTCTGAAGCACTCTCTGCTCAGCAGGATGCTCTGGGCTGGGCTGAGTTCAGCTGGGGCTGCAGGGGATCGGCTGCGAGGGGTGTGACACCACTAACGCTCTCATTCCTCTCCTTCTCCAGGCCTTTCCCATCGGAGGAGACGACGGAAAACGATGACGACGTCTATCGAAGCTTGGAGGAGCTGGCAGAGTAAGTGGCCTCGCCTTGTCACGGGGAGGGGACGCAGAAAGTGAAAAGTTGCACTGTAGTTCCTGAAAAGTCAGATAAAATTTGACAGCGGGACTGGGAGAGCCATGCTGGCTGCTTTGTTCTTCTTGCCAGGAGATTTTTGTACTCTTAGAATGGTCCGTCTTGTCCCATGTAGAGGCCTGGGAGACATCACTTTGAATTGGGTTGAGTTTCTGAGTGGCTCAGTGGAGGGCCAAGCCCATGGGGAGCCCCTCCACATGCTCAGTCCCATCATTAGCTGCAAAACCCTGGGATGTAATTCCTCTTCCAAGCTGACCGAAGCTGAGCCACTCATTGGGACTGGGATACCCGTTGCTAGCTCAGCACTGGATGTCCCCCCTCAATGCCATTTTTGTGGCCTCGTGGGTGCTGGCACAATGGTCTGCATCCCCTGTGAGTGATTTTGGACCACACCAGCCAGCCCCAGGACAGTCTCTCTTAGGGCGCTCATCCTGCCTGTTGCTGGCGGTGTGGGGTGATGCTGCTGGGGTTTCTGCGTCTATATTTATCTGGGTCTCTGGTGTCTGTGTTTTGCTGCCCATGGTGATGATGTAACAGGCTTTTAAAAGTAACCTTGAACTACGACGTATGCGGTGAAACGCGGGCGCTATCGGAATTCGATGGCAGCGTTCCCGTCGGCCTGGGTTTTGCTTATGAAGTGCAGTCTGTTTTGTATGGGGGGAAAGTCGGTATGGGTGAATATGTGGCTTTATACAGTTAAATATTATTGTTCCACAACATAAATACTAAGGTTCCTTAATCCAATGAGTTCCTTATGGCTTCGGTTATTACAAAAGTAAATCGTAAATTACCAGTTGAGGGAACAGAGTACCCTGGAATCCCCTGCTCACGGTTTACTCCCAGCAGCTACAGTTTAATAACATTCTAACTTATAAAGGGATCTTTTCAAGAATAACATTTTTCTCGCCCCCTCTCCTATAGTTCTCAAAATCCCTTTAATATTGGGGTTTAAAATGCCTGATTCTCACACATAGGTGTGATTTTAATTGGAGAACGGTCTGTGTGTGAGCTCACACACCAGTGCTGGTGGGGATGGCAGCTCTCACCTAGAGACTGGGGTTTCAGTGAGGAGCAGGTCATTTGTGATGGAGATGGATTCCCAGCTTTAACTGCTCTGCCGCCAGCGGTGCAGCTCCCACAGGGTGTCTGGGTGGAAGCTTCCCAAACTGTTCCTTGGCCCTTTGCAAGCTGGTCCCTCTATGAGAGGATTTCAGATGCCCAAGTTCTGTGCTCACATGACTTAGAGGTTTATTTCTTATTGATCGCCTTGTTCTGTCCCAGATTGTCTCCAGCTTTTATCATTCCTTTTTCCCCATTCTTTGCAAAATTCTCTTCTTTACATCTTTGGTTAGGAGCACTGGGGAAAGGTGTCTGTAAATCAGCATGGGGATATTGCACAAATTCCTTCTTCTAACTCTGTGTTCCCTATGTGGCCGGGTTGTGCATGGAAACACAACCTACGGACTGGAGACATAATTCACCCATAACTGTTAAAACCCCAGAAATGCCCTGGACAGCCCCTTAGCGCGAGTGTTGCCGCCTCCACTGACACATCAGCAATAGTTTCCCTTTCTCCCTTTGACAAGGAATGTCTCTTCGTGCCTGACAAGGAAACTTTCATTGGCAATTTCGCATTCACGATGGTGCATACTGGGCGCTGGCAAACCCCGGGGTCTCCTGAGAAAGCTCTTTCTTAGCTGCTGCTGATCTCCAAACAGCTGAACAAGGGTGTCATTCACGAGCTGGGAATGATTCAGTCCATCCAGCATCCTTGCATTGAATATCGCTGATGATCCAGCAGCCTTGGGCAGATCCGAGTGTATCCGAAATGCTTTGTTGGGGGCGAGGAAATGATTTTCACAGCAAGCAGTGAAGTGACCCCGTGCATGGAAGGAACCGCTACCAGACAGCCCAACCAGGCACAGCAGCTCTCCATTTTGCAAGGGAGACCTCTCCATATCTGCATGTGTTTTCCACATTAACTTCCTACATCTGTGCAGCTGAGTGATTATTTTTGCCCTTTGGATTATTTTGGAGGGATGTCCATAAAGCCACAGTGAAACATGCCACTGCAAAGGCCCAGCACAATGTCCTCGCTGGCCTCGAAGGGCTGGGGCTGGGGTGCAGGTGAGGAGAGAGAACTCCACTGGGCTTGGCACTGCCAAGTTATCCCTGGGGAGCAAGAGTCTCCCAAGGGGAGCTCTATTTAGGTGTTTTGTTGCTGGGATAAAAAGCTTGGGATAAATACTGGTTCTAATGACATTTTGGGAGTAGGTAAAAGTTGGGGTTTTTTTGAGAATCGCAGAATGGTAGAGGTTGGAAGAGACTTCTGGAAATCATCTCATCCAACCCCCCAGCTCTAGCATGGTAACCCAGAGCAGGGTGCCCAGGATCACGTCCAGATGGGTTTGGAATCTTTCCAGTAAAGGAGACTCCACAATCTCTCTGGGCAGCTGGGGCCAGGCTCTGCCACTGTCACAGCAAAGAAGACTTTCCTTATGTTCAGATGGAACCTCCTGGGTTCCAGTTGGTGCCCGTTGCCCCTTGTCCTGTCACTGGGCACCACTGAAAAGAGTCTGGCCTCATCCTCTTGCCCCCTGCCCTTCAGCTCTTGCTCAGCAGTGATCAGATCCCCTCTGAGGCTTCTCTTCTCCAGCTCAGCAGCCCCAGGGCTCTCAGCCTTTCCTCAGCACAGAGATGCTCCAGGCCCCTCAGCATCTTCGTAGCCTCCACTGGACTCTCTCCAGTTGTACCCTGAATGACAAAATGCTTCATTTCAGCCTTAAGTAGTTAAACAGAGAAGTTTGGTGTCCCCCATTTGAGATTTTGGGTGAATTCCTGTTCTGCAGAGCATCCAAAATACATATATTTGTGACGAGGGCACAGATTTGGGAAGCAGAAAGAGCAGGCTTTGACCCCATGATGCTCTCAAGAGTGAGGACCTTCATCCCAGCAGGCAGCAAGGTCCCCACCAGTGCGGAGGAGCCACAGCAGTCAGGGACAAAAGCCAGTGCTGGGGCTGGGAGCAGATCAGTGGCAGCTCTGCGAGAGCCGTTCACATGCGCTGCAGAAACGAGCTGCCTGCGTGCGGGCGCGGGGGGCTGCAGAGTGCGGGTGTGGATAAAGGATGTTCATGCCTTGATGAACCCATTGTGCTTTCACCTTTGGGGTATCACTCAGCTCCCCCACACCAGGTCAGCCATCCGGCAGAGAATTGCCTGGAAATAGCTATTTCTTTTTAAAAAAGCGCAAAACCCCAAAAACCCAAGAGAACAATTGGTGATGGAAAGGGAAGAGGAAGCTAAAAGGGTATCAAGGGAGCTAGAAAGTTCTCAAATTCCCTGTCCTCAGCCTGCTGGCCCCTCAGTTTGCTTTGCCACTGGCCAGATGGCAGCTTGCAGTGAGCCTGGGCAGATGGCGAGGGCCGGCCAGTTTACAAGTGGTGCCTGATCGATACTGGGAGCAGCAGCAAAGGGATGTTTGTCCTCTGCTGCCTGATTTATTTCTGCAGGCCCTAATGCCAGACCCTCGACTAGCAGCTGGTTTCGGGGGAGTTTGCCCAGGAAATGATCAGGGCTTTGCAACAGCAACACATGGGCACATTCGCTGGAACCTGCCCCCAAAAATCCAAGTGACCCGTGTCCTGAGGATGCTCCCGCAGGGATGTGAGGTGCTGCTTCCCACTCGGCACTGGTGGCAGTAGGCAGTTATCCACCTTACTGCTGAGCATCTTCCCTGCCAACAGCTTCTTCATCTCTCTCGATGGCTGTTCCAGCTGCCTCAAACCATTCTGGTACTTCAGGAGTTATACTTTTAACCTTAATTTTCTCTGCTGCCACTTTAAGCTCTTTCTAGCTATTTTGTCTTGTTAAGTTTACGAGAGCAATTAATCCTGGTCCTCTTTAGAGCATCAAAACCTTCTTTATCATGAATGTTCCTTCCATGGCACTGTCCCTCTGTGCTGGTACAAAGCCCGGAAGGCTTGAATACGTTACACACTGGGCAGGTTTGGGGTTTTTTGGTAGTTACTTGAAGAATTCAGAGTCAGGCAGAAGTGCTGTGAATGGTTTGACATGAAACATTTAACTTTGTGTAACTTTTACCTCCTTTTTTCCCCTTTAAAAGTAAATTGCTTTGCGGGGAGAAGTTGCAGTGTTGCAAAAAGCGCAAAGAAATTTTTTTAAGCAAAGAGCTCCTGCCAAATCCTGCGCTGGAGCCGGTGTGTGCCCCAGGGAGACTTTGTCCCACAGATCAGTGTCCCCCAGTCTTGTTCTGAGCCTCAGCTCACTGGAGATTTAGCCCCAGCAAAAGTATCAGGGGTAGTGGTGTATTCCCAAACCTTTCATTTCACCTCAATTTCTCAAATGATGCATCTTGTTTGGGCCCAGACTCTGCCAACAGCCTTTCTCCTGCCAAGAGCTTCTCGCTGAGGTTTCTCCTACTTCTTGCACCGCTGTCACCAGCATTGCCTCCTCATATCTTCCAAAACAGTGGTGTGTTCAGCAGAATTTCTCAAGTGCATTGAAAAAAAGCAATGAATAGAGGAGCCAAGGTGAGATGATAAGTTAGCTGCCACTTTTCTCATTATTTTTGCTGTGTTGGAAGAACCATGCACGCCAGCCAGTTAAATAAATGGCTCCATGGCGCAAGGCACTCGAGCCATAGCACTTGTAAACGTGTCTTTTCTTCTTTGTCACCAGTAAAGTTTTTTATATGTCCTGCTTGTGCCATTTCTAGGATCATGATGGTTGCTATAACTGTGTGAAGCTCATTCTTGGGATTCTGATGTTCTGCTTTGAGTGAGGAACGTAAGACCCAAGTCAAATAGATGGCAAAAGGCTTCCCTTACTATTTCCAGTTGCGTGTCTCCATCCAAGTACAATCTGGCTAATTAAAACCCTGCGAGACCTCGAATCCAGCAACTGCAGATCTTGCACTCCTTCACCCTGAAACCTAAGCCTGCCAGATGTGCAGCAAATACAGGACTCTGCTTGTCCTCGTCTGACAGAGACAGTGCATGAGGGGGTTGGTTGGATGAGCTGTCTATTTATAGCTGTAAGTGCAGAGGAAGAATGAGAAAGTGGAGGATTACTGGGGTGAACTGGAGCCTCGCAGCTGCTGGGCAGCTGTCTAAGGGACCCAGCAAATGTACTTCCAGCCTGGACCCAGCGACAGCTCTGAGATCTTCTGGCTCTTAACCTCTGCCATAGGGTGGGAAATTTGGGTTTGTCATTTGGTGGTCTTATTTTAGGTCATTGTCTCTCCTCCTCCTCTTTATTTTGCTCTTCCTCATGGTTTTGGCTCTTTCATGAGCAGTGTGAAAACAGTGCCATGGTTTGGACAGGGTTTTGATGTGGTGGGGTTGCCCTGAAGGTCTCTATTGGGTTCATCCTTGAATTCTTGAGGCTGGTATAAACTCATCAACTTCCCAGAGCCTTGGAGCAGCTTTTCTGGATGAAGAGGTCCTCTGGTGGCTCTCGAGACCCTCAGAGTTCCCCCACTTACCCTCTTCATCTATGGTATCATTGTAAGCGTGATGTACAACCTTCCTTTAGTATAGTGGACCTGCTGCAGATTATTTATCAGGGCATTGTGGGCCATTTGCACCCATCCCCTGATGGGGGCAGCCCAGCCCAGAGCTCATCTTCTCCCAGAGTCCAGATGCAGACTGTGTCCTCTGTGTTGGCCCTTTGTTGAGCTCTGGAGGGGCCAGAGCCCAGTGGTGGGACCAGTGGCTGCACCCAAGGCAGTGAGGTTCTTCCTCAAACCAACTCAACTTTGGCATCTTGTATGGGGAGATTGTACCTGGAGGTGCCAGGGGACACAGAGGGACCCAGCCCTTCCTCAGCTCGCTCCTTCCGTGTCCCTGATTGTCCCTTACTCCAAGGCAGCTGCCTGGCTTTGGTCCCTCTGTTAGGGGAGCTGCTCCTTGGCGTGGCTGCCGCCTGCTTGGGAGGACATTTGTGCAGAGCTGGTGTTGCCAGGGGATAAGAGCTCAGCCAAAAGCATTGTTTTTGCCTGAAACTGCCTTAGATATGAAAAGCTTTATTCTTTTTTTGCTTGGAATGCATTTTTCTGGCTAGGCAAGATGCTGCCAGACCCAAAGCTGGTTACATCCATCCTAATAACAGTAATTGCAAATGCTGGTGTTAACTCTGAAGGGCGGATAAAATCCCTTCCCTAAACCCAGAGCTGTCAATGAATCTCCTAATCCAGGCAGTAGATCATCAGCTCTGATACCCACAGGTAACTCACAGACTCTGCTGCTTTTATTAAAGAATTAAATTGCTTTCCTTTGTGCAGAACAAGGTGAGGATCTGGCCTTCCTTGCTGAAGCTGTTCAGTTGGTGCATGACATGCTTGGGATGCTGAATTTATTGCCTCCTGTAGCAGGGGACTGTGCTAAACATGGAAAATACCTGCCCTGCCTTCCCTCCTCTTTTAAAATTTAGTGGATTCTTAGGCTGCCGCTGGCTAAAATAATCCTGATGCCTGTTCCTTTTTTTAAATGATGGAGAGGGGGCATATTTTAAACTCTGACAAAATCCAGAGGCTGATGAAGATCAATATGTGCAAAGCAGTGGCATCAACAGCCATACATGCTCTGGCAAAGCTCAGCCAGTCATGGGCTGCTCCAGGAGAGGTTAATCTGCACGTTTTACAGCTCTCCATAAAACTGGCAGCCTCTGGTGTTTCTCAGAGACATACTAGGAATGTGTTTTAATAAATAAGGGTCTGCTGGACAAAGATGTTGTTGTTTTAATAGCATAACGGCCGTTGGGTTTGGGCATCTCTAGTGCCTCTCCCCTAAGCTCTGAAATGGAAGTGTCTTTCTAGATGAGCTCAGGACGAGGGTGTTGTCCCATTTTTTTGCCTCAGGCCAGAAATCAGAGATGGGAAGTGCTTGTATGGGTGTTGATGAGCAGGAATGAGTGGAGCAGCAGAGGCTTAGCCCCTTGGTTAGAGCAATAAGAGCATCAAGGGGCAAGATGTGGCTCCTTGTGATGGGTGCAGTGCTTGTGTCAGATGGCTCTTGGCAACTCTATGGACAGATTTGCTGAGTTGTCCTCTGGTAGGTGCTTCTGTTACTTTCTTGGTGGCTCAGAGGAGATCTGGGTAGGGCCAGACTGGACCACGTATGTGGGGCATTTCTCCTCCTCCATGCGCTGTCCAGGCATCCCCTGATTTAGCAAAACCCCTTCAACATCCCATGTTGCTACCTGGGTTTCTCAGCAGTGATGTCCTGGTGCATGCCTAGCCGTGGTCCAGAGCTCATGGCTCCTTTGTGGAAAAGGAGCTCTCTCCTTGGAGCATAGGAGGGCTTGTCCAGGCTGGAGCCCCCATGCAGCAGCAGACGATGCTGGGGTTTGAGGCTTGGACGTGGTACCTGGTTGTGCTTGTGTGCAGGAGAGCAGGTCCAGATGATGCTCAGGGAGCAGGGCTTCCCAGGGACACCTCAAGATGCTATCTTCTCCTTCTGCATGTAGCCCAGAACAGTTGCTGAGCTCTCTTGTTGCTGGTGATGAGCAGCCATTGCACAAAACAGGCTCTGCCCTGGCAGCAGCATCGCCGCAGTGCTCACCGTGGTCATATCATACCCAGCCAGGCGCCTGCTCGTGACATTAACCCAACCATACGTTTCCTAACGACCCTCGAGCCAGGGAAATGATGTATGGAGAGACAGCCAGCATCTGAGAGGTGTGGGCGGGAAGGGCAGATTAATCAGGAACCGGGAGTTACTTGCTCTGGATAAGGAGTGGAGCTGAGAATATAAATATTGGTACAGATAATAACGGTGACGGCGACGCTTGGGAAGGGGAAGATGGATCACCAGCTATTAGCGGGCATTATTACAGCAGCTGTAATGCATCAGTCTGGAAGAATGGGATGGATACATCATGCCAGTGCATTTATTTAAAATCCCCAAACTTTTATTAAATAAATCTGTTCTTAAAAATAGAAAGAACTGTATTTAGAAAAGAAATAAAGCCCAGTTTTGCAAACAGATGTGCTCCGGCACTCCGTGCTGTATAATAGAGAGATGTCGAGTGTTACAGCTTGAGCGCAGTTTTACACCTAAATATATTGGCATGTAATTAATACCCGTGTTGAAAGAGAGCTCATAAAATATGCGAACACTGTTTGATATTCCAGCATTTCACACTGTCCTGGTCCCATGGGGTTCACTTCCACAGGAGCCGTTAGCAATCCACACCTGTAGATCTAAGCGCTAAAATTACTATTGTTAATTGGTATTTATTATGGGTTGAATTTTCAAAAGTGTTCTAAGACTTAGGGGCCCCTTGGGAGGGTTGTAAAGGCTCAGATGACAATTAAGTACCTAACACCATCACCTTTAAATACACATTGGGCACTATGTCTCAGTGATGCCTTCAAAGCTTGTGCTTGCAGGGGAATCTCCTAAGTGATGTGGCCAGTGTTGAAAATGTGACTTTTTTGCTGCTTAATTTATCTCTGCTGTAAATATTATTATTGGGCTCTGCTCACTCTTGGGGCTGAACAACATAGAATTATTTAGGTTGGAAAAGACCTTTAAGATCATCAAGTCCAGCCGTTAACCCAGCACTTCCAGGTCACCACTAAAGCATCACCCACCACTAAAGCATCACCGAGCTGAGTGGCTGGCGAGTTTGCTTTATGGTGATCAGGAGAGTCTCCCCCTCCTCTGGGAAATATTGGATTAAAAAAATCTGATATCCCTGCCCAGCAGGGCAGAGGTTGTGTTTTATGGGAGCTGGTGCATCACCCAGAGAAACTGGATTTAGAACTTTTAAACTGGAACGTGGTGTCTATGGGGCCATGGCTGGAGGTGGCTGCTTGGGCTGAGCTCTGCCTGTGGCCAGTCTGTGTCTTAAAGAGGAGAGGCAGGAGATGACCAGGAGGCTGTGGGCATCTTCGGAGGCAGATGGAGCTGGACCTGGTCACATTCGGTGGCTCAGATGGTCCTGCTGGGGCTCTTGGCCGTCAGGTCTGTCTCAACCGGGCCGATTAGCGCCCAGCAAAACCTCAGCAGGGGCAGAGCTGGCAGAGCACAGTGGACTGGGCATCGCAGGCGTGCTCGGCACGGGGCTCGGAGCAGCTCTTGGCTGTGATCCCCGCTCCTGTCGAGCAGCATTTTGCCTTTTCCAGCCTCCAGCGAGCAGAAAGAGATGCGCAGTGGGTACTGATGTGGGAAAACTGGCAACTGCTAATTCAAACAGAACGTGGATTGAACAGGTCAATGCTGCGGGCCAGGAGAGTTTTCTTATTGTCGTGGTTATCCTCCCTCCTTGATGCAAGAGGAGTTGTTGGTTTGCCTCATCAAGTGACAGTGAATATACTCTCGATATTATCGCTAAATCACTTTCTTTCTCGTTCCAGCGAACATGACCTGGGGGAGGATATTTATGACTGTGTCCCCTGTGAAGATGAAGGTGATGATATCTATGAGGATATCATCAGAGTGGAAGTTCAGCAGCCCATGGTAACAATTTATGTGCATTTTTAAAGCTACACCTTGGTGGGAGGGGAAGGGAGAGGATTCAATTAAATAAATAAGAATCTGCCAATGACGAGGCGAATCGCTTTGCATTGTTCCTCAAAAATGAGCTGCCTTGTGAGAGGTAAAAACAAGCTGAGCTGGGATGGTGCTGGCCTCGAGGGTGTTCTCTAAGGACTTTCCCAGCCCACCATGTCATCTGAAGGAGTTTGGGGAGGAGGAGGGGAAAAGGAGAGGTAATAAATCCTAAAAGATAAGCTAAAAAGAGTAATTTGCTGCTGAGCCAAGGCAGCGTGTGTCACCTCAGCCCTTTCAGGGAGAAGGGAGAGCGGCTGTGCCTGCTCCAGCAGCCAGACGGACCGTGTCTGCCGTGGGTATTTTTAGCTGGGGACAAGCGCTGACAGATGTGTGTGTGGAGGGTCCTGCTCCTGTCTGTGCCCGCTGCTGCTCCTGCCTGGGGGTCTCAGAGCAGGTGGATGTTTACAGCGGAGCTTTCTGGGCGTCAGGGACCTGTGTGGACATAGGGAGAAGCAGCTGACCCCATTCATCACCTCTAAAAGCCTTTTGGTGATGGGGAAACCCGGGTGTGCAGCATGCACAGCCTTGTGGAGGGACTTGAATTAACTCCAAGGGCTCTTGTGCAAGTGTCGTGCTCCATGGATGAGCCAGGAAGGTGCTGGTGGCCTTTGCATCTCCCCAAAGATGCTCACAGCCACCCTCGCTACCTGTGTCCCCAGGAGATAGGCTGCTCCAGTGTCTACTGATGGAGAGGTGGAAGGGACCTTACCACCAAAGCATGACCTTCCAAATTTTCTCCCACCCTCGGACATTTGGCACCCCCAGGCTTTGTGCAGACTCTAATTACTGTCTCCTGGCTGCAAACAGCGCTGACAACGGTACATGCCTCCCATAACAAAGCAGGATCAATGGACAAGATCACTGATCAATTCAATCCCCAGAGTGGAATGAGTGGCTGTGCTGGGAGGCAGGAAGGCAGGATTTTACCCCGTGGAATCCAGCAAACAAGCCAAGCTGTGCTGCAATGATGCCCACGTGGTGATTTCTCCCCCATCCCGAGCCTGGCTGCAAGTGGTACCAAGATCACCATGATGGTGGTTGATGCGTTTCACCCCTTAATGCTTTGTCTGTAGCCTGAGGAGCTCCCTGTGTGCCGAAAACGTGGCTGGATCAAGGAATGGGGCTCAAAATATTCCCACTGGTCCTGCCAAAGCACTTGGAGCTGTTTACAGACACTGGTGGCAATGCTGAAGTCTGCACTGCTCGTTGGCCGTCGGCATTTTTACGGTATTGCCATCAGCTGCAGAAGCCATTTGGCCCAAGAACTGCCCCTTGGGAAGGTTTTCGTAGGAATTTTTTGTATAAATGACAAAAATGAGGGAAAGATCCCACTGTCCATCAGCCAAGTAGTGCAGGATTGGGGTCAGTGGAATTGGCAATTTTTCACTGTCCCTCCACAATGTTTTATCTTTCCTTGGACACCGCTGGGCAGTGATGGAGTCGATGACTCTGACTCCCTTTCCTCCCCATCCTTGGTCAAAAGAGTCTATTATTAATACAAGCACCCACATATCTGTCTAAATACTGGAATTTTGGTAACGATTTGTTGCAATAGCAAGTGTGTAATGCTAATGGGTTTCTTGTATTTCTGCATGCTTCAGATTAGATATATGCAGGTAAGACACATTGATTAAAATATTGGTTTCCATCCAGCTGGTAGGCTTCAGCTGTGAGTTCTAAGGGGGTGTTCAGAGGGTGTCCATTCCTGTGCATGAGCATTAAAACCCCATCACTGAATCACCTCCTGGGTTCAGAGACTGCACTGAGGAGGGCAGCACCTCCCAACATGTGTTTTCAGCTCTACTTTACAGATGTAAGAGCAAGAGAAGTGACTCCAGGAGTTGGACCTTTGAGTAAAACATGTATTATCAGATTTGACCTAAAATCATGAGAATTGGCAACCCTGGCAGGGGATTTGTATAAGTCTAAAGTATTTTTTATGACCCATTTAGGCTCTGTTGTGAGTTTCATCTTAAGCAAAAAAAAAAAAAAAGATAAATGGGGAAAACTAGCATTTGTCTCTTATTTATTCGTCTTTAGATGATAGTCTTTACTGATGTGGTTCTAATAAATGCAAAAAATGTAGTGCTTGCCATGTTGAAACATATTGAATAGTACATCCAGGGTTCCTTCCTAATATCTTTGGATAAAAATAATATCTACTAACATAAACCAGGAACAGTACTCCCCTGACTTTCCAAACTTGTGCTTGTTCTGAGTTTGCTGTCACCTAAGGCTGCACTGGAGCTCTGCTCCACATGAGCAGGTTCTTGGACCGCTCTCAGGAGTGTCTGACCCGGCATTATTTTTCCTTTTTCTAGAAAATGGGAATGACAGAAGATGACAAAAGAAATTGCTGTTTGCTAGAAATCCAAGAAACGGAGGCCAAATACTACAAAACACTTGAAGATATAGAAAAGGTAAGAACCGAGCCATGTTTTCTGTACCATTGGCTTCCACATCATCGCTTGATCTTGCATTAATCTCACTGCATTAGTTCTCACTGCAGAGGTGATGAGGCAGGATCGATGCATTCACATGTAAAATTGGAGAGAAGGGGCATCCAGAAAACCTGTAGTGACAAGCACAAATGTGCAGCCTGTAACTGTAGGAGCCAAAGAACATATTTTTTCTGATTGTTGCATATTGGAAATAGGCTGAAAACCATCCTGCTGTGTCCCCCCTACCCCAGGATAAGAGACTCTTGCTCCTTGCTCAACCGGGCCGCTCTCGCTGATAAGAGCCGCGTTTGCAGATATCTTATCACTTTGATTGCTAAGGAATAATTTCTTTATTCTGGGTGTTTTTCAAAAGCACTGAAGCTGTGCTGACTTGTCATTGAGACTAATTGGATTAAAAGTAACATTTTGCTGCTTGGAATTCATGAGTTTTAATTGGTTTTGGTAAATCATTGTTGTGCCTTTCTTTTAAATAAAAATAAAAACGAACACCTCAGAAAGACAGCGGAGCCATGGATAGGGCTGGAGCCTGGAGGTGGTTTCTGCTCCAAGGAAAGCAGCAGGAATGAAGAACAATAGTGAAAATCAAGCTGCCATTTCTAATCACCCTAACGCTTTTCTTCCTCCCCTTTTGCAATTATTTGCCTCCGTCTGCTGAAAGTTCCCACAAAGAAGCTGTGAGTGAAAGCGGTGCGATGGGATAACATTTCCTATTTTCGATGGAAATGTCCCAACATACATGTCATTTATGTAAATAGCCCTTGTTCCTTGGAAACAGCCACAGCCCTTCTGGTTCAGTCTAGAGGAAGAGTTAAATTATCACTTTGATATTCATTTAAAAGACTGGCGAAGGCTTAGTAGGCTCTGACGGCGTGTTATGGGTAGATGGTCCTGTCTTTGGTGTGCTGCATCGGGGGCTTCTTTTGTAGTTACAAGTCATGTAGACGTTTCTATTAATATGTATTTGTTCAGAAAGGCATTTCCAGAGTAATCACATCAGCGGCGCTTTTTCAAGGGCAAAATTCTAGTGAGATAATCAAAGAGCTGAAAAATGCTTCCGAGCTCTCCCCAACTGCAGCGAGGTGAAGAATCTGCATTTAAATCCCCTTCCCTGTAGATATAGCAGGAGAGGGGCTGCACCCACCCATGGGTGGGGGGGTCTTGCACCTTCCCATGCCTGGAAGTGCTGCAGGGGCCGAGGGGAGTCCGGGGGAAGGTGATGCATCCATGGGGGTTCCTGGGTCTGGCTTGGGTCCCCAGCACAGAACAGTCTTGAGAACTCTTATTGCTCATCTGCCTTTGCAAGGGCGTAAATCCATTAAAACCTGGCTTTTCCCTGCCCAGGTGAAGCAGAGAGAAATACCCGCCTTGTGCAAAAAGAAACTTGCTTCTCTCCACTGTTTCAATCCCTTTTCCATTTACTTCTTGCAGAACTACATGAACCCTCTGAGGCTGGTACTGACTCCCCAAGACATGGAAGCTATTTTTATCAATTTGGAGGTAACAGTGTAGTCATTGTGCCTTAAATCTTCGTTCTTTTCATGGCAGCTCAGCCGCCCTCCTGCTTAAGACAAGACTCAGGTTTTGCGTTAGATTTGTGCATTCACCTGTAGAGGTTCAGTCCTTCATGTGCTGCGGAGCTTCAACGGGTTTAGGAGTTATTCTTTAACACTCCATTTTAGAGTTGGGGATTATATGAACTCTAGGTAGGAAAACAATTTTATCCGGAGGATATTCCAGGGCCGGGGCTGTGTATTTTAGCTGTACTTAGAGATGATTTGAGCACGCTGCATTGAAGGGATTTATTTCAACGCTGGCTTGCACAGCATCTGGGATGGAGCCTGCCCATCTCTGCTTCCTTCAGACGTGTGAAAGGGACTTTAAAACACATGGAAATCCTGGGGTATTTATCACTGTAACTCCTGGTGGAATTACACCCTTGCAGTCCTGGCCATTTAGGGCTGCATCTCACCAGAATGACTTATTTGAAAAAGAGCTAAAAAAAAAAAAAAGACTGCCTGATTGAGTCATGAATGTGGGTTTCTTTAGACTCTGTTTGCCCGCTTGCTTTGGATGTGTTTAAAGTATTGATTGTTTCTTCGTTTTAGGACCTAATTAAAGTGCACTTCAGTTTCCTGAGAGCCATCGATGTCTCTATGATGTCTGGAGGAAGCAGCCTGGCAAAAGTGTTTCTGGAATTCAAAGAGAGGTAAAGGAAGCGTGGTCTTTAGGCAGCTCCAGTTTTACCAGATATGGGTTAATATTCCCAGGGCCCATCTCAGAATTTGGAACAGAAATGCCTGTCACAACAGACCAGGTTTGGATCCTCTGCAGCTAAATGCTCTCAAGCATCTGAAGCATCACTCAGTGCCGACATTTAAGGAGCCAAACCCAACCACAACCGTGCCAGTTCTCCCAGCACAGGCTGGGACACACAATGCGTTTGCCGGGATGGATTGGAGGGGTTAGAGATGGGAACTTTATGGGGAGCTGAAACGGAGTGAAACCTCACTCCCCTTCAAGGGTTTAGTGTGGTCTTCTCCTGGAAGCAGCAGCGAGGCTTTGAGGGCCTGTGATGTGGTAGGATGACTCCTTTGCAGGGGAGACTTTGCTCTGGTTAGATCAAAGTGATGGCTCATATGATTCACATCTTTGGCACCGCTCTTGTCCCGCACCTATTGCATGATGAATGGATGTAAAAGTTGCTTTTACAAGCATAATAGATTCTGTGTTTTGGCAGCTGCAAGCAGCAGTACCCCAGGATGCAAAGATAAGGTTAATAAAAGCCTTTAATATCCTTAATACTAATCAAAGGCCTGATTCATTGTGGAATCATGCCAGGGTGTTATTTCACTGTGATTAAACCAGTGTCTAGACACAGAAATGCCATTCAGAAGTCAATAACTCTAGAAATACCATCTGCATTAATAATACACCGTAAGGTCAGATATTCCATCGTTCACAGTGCCTCTTTTTAGAAAGGGAATCTTTTTCTGGATTAAATTTAAATTAAAAAAGTTTCCAAAGAAGAATGCAAATAATTCAAATAATTGAAGAATACTCATAAAACTCACTTAGGTGATTTTGATCTCCTAATTCCTGGCCCAGCTCTGTGCATGCCCCAGGACAGAGCCGTGCACGTGAGGAGCAGGAAAGGGATGTGGAAGGAGTCATGGAGGTGGCGTTTGCTTCCCAGGGAGATCCGTGGGGCTGTGTGCGAGCACCAGGCTCATTTTTGGGCTGACAGCCTTTAAATACACGCTTGCTTCTGTTAATTTGCTGGTGGGAGCTCAGCAGAGCCCTTGGAGCTGATGGGTTTCATGCAGGTGGATGAACAAACTGACCCAGTTCCTAATAGAGTTTGCAAGCAACTTTTAAAGGGACCTAAAAGCCTTCCTGAGAGGTGAGGAAGGGAGCCAGACTGATGGCTGGTGAGGTGGTGATGGCTGCATTCAGCCCATGGAGGTCTCAGGGACCTCAGCACCGTGGGGAACTGCTGCTTACAGGGGGTTTTGGCTTGGAGAAGACCGCAAAACCAGGTTCACAAGGCAGCAGAGCTTGAAGCAACCTGATCTAAATAGGCAGGGTCCTTTTCCACGTCAGGAAAGACAATGATACTGCATTTTACAGCAAGGAAATGGGGGTGCAGGAGGAGAAAGTGAGCTCACCTGGGGAGACGGTGTTGTCCCACCAGGAAGGGACATGGACCTCCAGAGTCTCCGCTTGCTCCCTGTATATAAAACCCTCCTCCATCAAAAGTATCTGTGACAAATAGCTCTTGCTTCCCTCCGCATCCTCAGAGACATCCCAGCAAAATGATGTATTGCTCCTCTGCTTTGCAGGTACTTTTTTTTTTTTTTTTGGAAGGGAATAGTTTGTAAATCTCTTTCTCTGAAAGCTGGTGGTTCGAATTTATGCTCCTGAAGCCTCTTTGAAACTCTCAGAGTGCTGGCAAGGTAGATATTATTGTGCGTGTTCAGAAGTTGTCAAGGGGAAAAGGCAGAAGAATAATCTATGTTGGCTGCTGCTTCGCCGGGGACTGCGGCTCCCATAAATCTCTCTATTCAGTTCCCGCCGGGCTCTGAGAGTCCCACGTTATGGAGCGACACCGGGTCAGGTGCTCCCACATCGTCTCCATCGAGAGACTTGCAGTGTGTGATGGAATACGTGTCTTATCAGCAGCAATACAGTTAACGGCAAGGAAGGGGGGGAAAACCCAAACCTGTCATGCAGGATTAATGAGTGAAGTGGAGGAAGAAGGGGGAATTCACAGCAAAACTGCGCTGTTTCTGTCAGGTGTTTATAGCCCGGGGTGTCCATCCAGAGCTTCACTGCGTTTCCAAAGGCTGTGAGAACCTTTTTTTCCCAAATTACCCCATCTCTTGACCTCTAGGTCCCTGTGGCCCATCTTGTGAGGAGCAACAAGCTTTCTAAAATGTGTCCTTGGGCTTTAAGGGGACTTGAAGCCTCATTCTCTGATGAGGTGCAAATTATCATCACTTACGTCCATTCTGGGCATGTCTTAAGGATCAAGAGTTTCTTGCCTTCTTCCTTACTTGTTGAAATATCCAGAAACCTGCCGAGAGAGAGGTGCACATCAGCCATGGTGGTGCTGATCATTTTTTGGGCTGTGAGCAGCTGTGACTGGGGAAGTGAAGAGGTTTGGGGAGATGAATACAAGATGGATACGTGGGCTTGAATGAGCTGCATTGGGAAACACTCTTAGGAAATGGATTTTTGTTGTTGTTTGTTCTTTGAAGTACATTCCTGCTCTGCCTTCACAAGCCCTGGTGCTAATATAACACAGCCAGAGACATCGAGGGCATGATGGTGGGGAGAGAAAGCTGGCTCGCAGCCAAGGAGCTGCAGGGTTGGATTGCAGGGGTTCAGCACTGACCCCCTTCTCTTGTTTTAGTTAAACAGTTACTTGCTGGGGTCGGAGCTGCTCTGTGGGAGAGGTGAGTGCCAGTGGTGTCCAGCAGCTTGGGCAGGGATGGGGCTCCAGCTCCTTGCTGTTTCTTTTCAAATTTGGGCTGTCATACCTGGGATGTAGGTACTTCTTGTAGAGTTACTTTGCAACCTGCTCTAGGAAAGGTCTTTCAGTGTGGAGCTGCGTTTCCCCTTATTATCACAGTGCTCCAAAAGCACGTCTCTCATGGAGTGGTGGTTAAATAAAGCACGCTTGGGAGTGGGGGGATGAGCCATCGCATCTCTGAAAACAGGCTCCTCTGGCCACTCGGCCCCTTCTTCTCATCATGAGCTGAATCCCCACCACAGGCTTCAGGTCTGGAAACTTCAAAAGATTTAAATGTTCAAAAGCTGTGCCGTAACAGAGTGTTAATACTTTGCTAAGCAGTTATATGGGGGAATAACTGTTTGCCTTGTCCTTTCACTGTATGTAAGTGTATATATCTTTTATAACAGGTTATAACTGCCAGCGACGGTTTCCAATTAAGTCTGTGATTTCCCCCTTCCAGGCTGCTGATTTATGGCAAGTACTGCAGCCACATGGAGTATGCCCAGAACACACTCAACCACCTCCTCGCCAACCGGGAGGACGTCAGGCAGAAGGTGGAGGTGAGCGGGCCGGGGACATCGGGGCCGAGTGCTGCCCACCTTCCTTGTCGTGGGTTTGGGAAGGACTTGCTGGAGATGAGAATGGCGTGTTGGGAATGTTTGATTTTACTAAGAGAGGGGAGGGATGTGGCGGGGCGTGCTGCAGAGAGAGGGAGCAAAGCTGGGGGTGATCCTGATCCCCTGCTTGGCTCTTCATCTCTACCCAAGCACACTCTCTGTCCTTCCCTGAGTTTGCCCAACTGCAAACAAGCCAGGTAACTTTATTGGAGTGGGACTGGAGGTGGACAAGTTTCTCTTTGAGTCATGCAGGGACACCCAAAGGCAGCGAGCACCCCCAAGCCAGGGGCCAGGCGGCTTTCCAAGGTCACACGCAGCATCAGGGACAGTCGGAGGCCAAGCCCAGTCCCCAGTGACTGCCCAGATTACTCCTCTGTCCTCCTTCCCCAACGTAAAGGCTTAGTGTAAATAGGAGCTGATCCAGATATTAAGTAAATCAAAGGAGCCCCGGAAGGGATGCATTGTTTGAGCTGCTGTTTTTACCCAGCTTTAATTCCCGCTTTGGTCTTGATGCTAATCTGAATTTACTGGGCTGTCTGTACACGTTACCTCGCTTTCTGCAAACGTGCTTTGATTTTTCCCTGCAAAAGTAGCAACTCAATTCAGGTATAAAACTGCATTTAATGATATTTAAAAAAAAAACCAAACAAACATGTTCTTCGGATCTTGCATCAAGCCAGTGTCTGTAGCATCCGGTCACTTCCGTGCTTCTCCTTTCTCTCCCTCCCTTGTGGCAGCTCCACTCACCTTCCTTGGGGGGCACAGGGGGGGTCCCAGCCAGCGCAGCAGTGTCACGTATCTAAATGAGGCTGGGCAAAGGTAACGGTCACAAAATTTCCCGGGATCACATTAGTTCATCGGAATGACTTAACGCTTATCAGCAAAGCCGCAGCAGCTGCCTGCGTGCCTGCTCCCAGCCCCTCGCAAATAAAACGCATTCGTTCAAACCGCCAAGGAGGTAAGTTAAGCTAATGCGTTTCATTTGACATTTCCCGAGGTCTGAGAGCATTCGTGTGCTCCCCTAATGAGCAGGATCTCATTAAGCTGGAGTAGCTCAGTTGCATGAGAATGCCTGCATTTGAGGGTCCAGCCTCCGTGTTTTATTCCTTGAGAACCTCTGCGGTGGGAGCTCTGGCACTGGCTGGGTGCTTGCAGGGACCACGAGTGTTTGTCACCAGAACTGAGTTTACAGAAGCAAAATATAACAGCCAAGGGGCATTGGAGGCTTTTTCTGCAGGGGAGCCGTAGTTTTCCCCCAGCTGCTTCACTGCTGATGTATGGATTTCTTTACTAGGAATGCACGCTGAAGGTTCAGGATGGGAAATTTAAATTGCAAGATCTGCTGGTGGTCCCAATGCAAAGAGTTCTGAAATATCACCTCCTGTTAAAAGTAAGTTTTTCAGTTTTGGCACTTCTCTCCAGCTGCTGTCCTCACCGTGGCATCTTTCAGCTTTTACAGCAGAGAGCGAATCATTGCCAAACGCAGAGCGAGGGCTTTTGTTTTTTTTCCCCCTTCAAATGAAATAATTACAAGAGCTACTTAACACGACATAATATTTGTGGCGCTTTTTAAAGTACAGTGACCTAGGGTAATTCTGCACTTGTTAGCCACAAGAGGCAGTTAATGAATGTAAAATAAGCTTGCATATAATCTGATTATGTGTGAAATTCCTCCCGTCAAGTCCATGTAGCAGATCTCTGGAGCACCAGCCACTTGGCGTGTTCCCCGTCCTACGGCTTCGGCCGCAGCCGCCCACCCGAGCATCACTGCCACCACTCTGGCACAGGCAGCAGCTTTCCAAGCACACCCAAACTCTTTCTTTTTCTTTATTTTTTACTTTTTCAGGAGCTGCTCAGCCATTCATCAGACCGACCGGAGAAGCAACAGCTGAAGGAGGCTCTGGAGGCGATGCAGGTACGGGAGGTGGGAGCAGCGATGGGGCTGTGCTGGGTTTGGGGTCCAACAGAGCACAGGACCCCTCTGCTTCTGTACAAGAAAAACTTGGATGGAAACGCCATCCAACAGCCCAAGGGAAGGCAGCATCTCCTTTAGGACACGTGTGCGTATATTGATCGCCATTCGATACGATCGCTTCGCAGCAGATCTGTCCTCATTGCTGTTCTCTTCCTCCTTAAGCATCTGGGGAAGCTGGTGTTTGTTGACAAGTTACGACTTTTCACTAATTGCTATTGTGTGCAAAGAGGCCGTGCCAGGCTCGGCTCTTGGTTTTGCTAGGAGGGATCTGGAGGAATTCCAGACGTCTCAGCAAGTCAGGGAGTATTGCAGAAATGGGAGCCCGTGCCTGTGCAGAGCGTTGCCCGCAGGCTGTTATCCAGGCATTGGCTGGGAATCCTTTTATCCAAGTGTTTTGTTTTTTCTATTAAGGGAAAAATACTCTTTCCACAAATGAAGACTTCTAGTGTCAAAATTTTGCTTTGTTTAAAGCTTTTTTGAGCTTTCAGCTAAAAGCCCTAAGATCTCAGGAAAACCCTCTGCAACAAAAAAACCATCTAAATGTTTTCTGACTTGGATACATCCCCCTCCTCACACACTTCCACCACGGGACCATCCTCAGCAGAATCTGACCTGAGGATGATCATTAGCTCTGGGTTTTCTCTCTGGAAAGCACTGCAGGATTCATCCCTGGGCTCGCTCCCGTGTTCTCTCACTTTGTTTTCCACCTCTGAGCTGCAGCTTTTGTAAGGACGCTGCATTTCCCAGCACTTACATAAGTTGTGTGACCTTTTCAGCCGTTATCCCTGCGAGCCCCGGGATCCAGAGCCAATACGTAGGTCACTTTAAAGTTAAGGTTGTTTGGAGGACATTGCATTTGCAGCCCGCTGCTGTGCAACACGCGGCCGTGGCCTCAGACAGATGCTAAACCCGGTGGTAGTTGTTAAAACTTGCTCATGGCCTCATAATACAGCACCCAGCGATGCCACTGCTAGTAAATAAATGTATATGTGCTCTGGGAGTCCTGCAGACTCAGCGCTTTTTGCAGGAAGCCTCCTGTAGCCATCAGAGAGGTTTCTCCTCATCGCCCCATCGTCAGGAGCGAGCAGATGCAGGTCAGACCGCACTGGGCTCGGCAACGGTGTAGGAAGCGGTGCAGTTGGGTTTTAATTGATCTGTAAAACCAAGGCTTGACTTACATGTGATGTTTTTCATCGCGAATCCAGCCTTTCTGTCTGCCGTGCTGGTGAGTGGCAGACGCTACTGCTGTCTGGGGCGAGAGCTACGGTTCCCAAAGGGCTTCACTCTTGTGCAGATTGCACAAAGCAGGGGCAGAATCTACACAAAAAAAATTGCACATGGGGATGTTTGGTGCAGGTGCCACCTGAGTGTGCAGAACCAAGCCCCTGGGTGATGGATGTGACATGGCAACATGCACTCGTGTCCCAGAAGCCAAACGTCTTCCTGTGCTGCATCCCCAGCAGCGTGGGCAGCAGGGCAGGGAGGGAATCCTGCCCCTCTGCTCCGCTCTGGGGAGACCCCCCTGCAGTGCTGGGGCAGCTCTGGAGTCCTCAGCACAGCAGAG